>BKCP01009403.1:1154790-1229416 GCA_008636005.1 Striga asiatica | reverse complement strand
TATTATTATCAGGAAAAGAAGTCGGTAGACGTAGAGTCAACACAAAATCGAGCTACAAATCATGAATATAACTTAATTATTGTGATTAAATTTCGGTCAATAATCTACAATGATAAATAGGAAGAGTCAATGTCGTATAAAAGCCAACCTAACATATAGCTGTAAAGCACGACAATTTTGTTTGAACATTGTCATTATGTATGGCATACTTTGAAATTAAAGTTAATTCTCATTTCCACCAAAATACTCTTTTTTATTATCTAACTAGTACAATGCCAGTGAACTAAACGGGTGTTTGAGATAAAAAAATTATGCAATAAAAAATGAAAAAGATAAAATTTTTATTGTGAAATAAAAATTATAAATTATTAATAATAAATTAAAAGAATTTGTAATATTATTTTAAATTCTAAAAAAATTTGTAGGAAATATTATTTATTTATTTGAGATATATTCATTTGTTTAAAAATTATAAAAATAATTAATTTATTCTACAGTTAATATAATTACTGTGAACAACAGGGGTGCATTAAATAAAACTAAAATATTTGTATCAAAAGAAATAAATAAAGATATTTATATTATTGTAATATAATGATATAAAATTAAGTATAAAACAAATAATTAAAAATTAACAAAGTTAATTATTTAAAATAATACATATATTTTAAAATCAGTTTGTCAAAATGATATTTTTATAATATCAGATATACACACACACACGTGTGTGAGTTATCTAAAACCAATAATTCAATACACTCTTTTCTACATGACCTCACGGCCAGTCTCTCTTCTTCTTATCTTGCAGACAAACTCTTTGAGGTGTTCTACCCAGATTCGCCACTCGATCGCATGTTCCACTTTCCTGCAACTGTTGGTGGAATGACCATAATCCATATGGTACCTGCAGCATGCACACCTTGAGAGGGCACATATCCTCTCTTCTTGGGGATGGCATTAAGTTGGGCAAAGATGCCACTTTCTCCCTACTTCTCAAGGAAAATCCTCCTTTACTTCCTCAATGTTAATGCATTTTGTGTACCAGACCAGCAACTTATTAAAAGACCTCATTTGCCTCTTTGCTAGCGAATTTCTACTTGCTCCTGGTCGGAGTCCCCTGGTTAGACCTCCTATTCTTATCTCCTTAGATGCTGAAGGTACCTACATGCACTCCCTAGTGTAGCTAGCTATATACTCTCAAAGAATTTCTTCCTCCTTTTATTGCATGTTGATTACAGCTAAATAGGTCTTCTCATGCTTTATCGCACCCGACCTGCAACTGATGGAACCAATCATATGTTGACCCCTTCAATGTGGTAAGAAAAACCCTACAACAAACCTGGTAATGATATTAGTGAAAACTGCTACGCTCTCAAAAGACCTGAGGTGTCTAGCTGGATCTGTTAACCCATCGTAAGATAGGTTCAGCTCACAAATTTTCTTCGTGAATTCAAGTTGCTACCCTGCCCTATACCTGCTCCTGTAGCTCGCACAACTGGGCTTCTAACCTCTCAAAGGTAGCATCTCGAGTTGATCTAGACACCATAGCAAGCGACGACCTGTCCTCATTGCTACCTCCTCCGCTCTTCTCTGGGATGCGACTGTTGAACAATCGATTTTGCCTGCTCGGGTACTCGAGCTCGAGTCACCTCTTTGGCCACAATTCTATCCAGCTCTACCCTGGTGAGCTGAATAACTTAATCTCCCCTGGAGACCTCCTGCCCCCTGGGATTCTGCAACTCCCCATCCTCCTATTCCTGAGGTTGATTAACCATTGGATCGTCCTGATGTTGAGTCCCCACTTCCTCCACGACTACCTGCCTTTGCACATCCTGCACCCAGTCCCCTGTTGAACGACCAATGGCTCCTGCCTCACTGGTGGTCTTCCTGACAGGTTTAACGCCAGGGTCAAGGTGGTGTGCAGCCCTGGCAACGTCACATTGGGCATGACTTACGCGCTAGATGGACCAACTAGGTAGGGGCCATGTTCCCAAAGTAGCTCGTGAAAAATTCTTCTTAGAGTTATCTCTAGCCATGATCTCCAAACTTCTGAAAGAACTTTATNCTCCCTATAAAAAAACAAACTTAGTCCCTTATAGTTGGTCAAAGATTGGGTGTTCACATAGATGGTGCGAATTTTATAAGAAAATTGTCCGCAGACCAGGGTAAACCTGCACCACCACAAACGACCTTCTGTCTCGAGCTCCGGTGAGCTGCAATACTCCGGGAAGAGGTCCCAGCAGAAAAACCTTCAATGCTCAAGTCAGTACTCGTAAGAAAATATGTAAACTCTAAGCCATGCGCGTAATATGCATTAATCATAAAATAGAACCTGATCACCCTTTATATACTTGGGTGTCATGATGCCCAAGTCGAGACCTGACTAGGACAGAGATCCAAACGTATCTACTATCCTAGTTTATCATGTCTCTATAATCTCATATTCTTTAGCGAGATACATTTTCCATCCTTACAGAATTTTGTCCCCTCTTACCATACGACACTTAGGTCTTTAGGTCGCCCGAACAACCTTGCAACCTACCCGCCATAGACTCTATTTAAGGTCATAACCACGACATCCACCTTCACGTCCTCATGGTCATGAGGTCCCTTCATCTATTCGAGCTCTTGACAGAGCCCGACCTCCATAAACTCTAATTAGGTCGGCTCATACCCTAAGCTTGCATAAGCAAAGCTCCCAGTTGAGGTCGAGCACTGAAACCGAGCTAAAGCTCCCTTGGATCAGCCTTACTCGAGCTAACCACTCAGGCTGATCCACTGTGTGTTATATCACCATTCACAAGGCAAAGTACTTTGAACAAGAGGGGTCATGACTTTCGAGGTAAAAACAAGGTTCTCGGAATCAGATCGATCATTGAACAGAGAATTTACAAGTACAATGGTTCACTGATCAGATCATTAGTTTAATTGATCTTTATATATTTTTTTATTAAGATATTATTCTTAGACAAGAAATAATAAATAAATACTAAGCCCAACTAATTAAAAATATCAACGCACTAATATTTAAAATCACCATGACTTTTTAACAATAGTCCAACACCCCAAGACCGTAGAAATGAGACCTCATTCATTATTAGATAAGAACCTTTTTGGTTCATTAATAAATTGATTTTGTTGAATTGAGATTAAAAAACACGAGCCTTTCTAATTAAATTTTATTCTCTTTAAATATTCTCATTATTTTTTTCAGTGACGGATCTAGAAAATTTACTTAGGGGGACCCGATTTTAAATATTAAATAATGATCTTGTAGTTTAAGTCGAAATACCCATTTCATATAAAAATGTATTTACTATGAATATAAATATAGATACGTGTATCATCAAGTTTTTAAAAACTTAGAATCCGTATCACCTCAAACTTTAGAAAAATAAACAAAAAAATGAGATTTCATGTATTTATAATTTAAGTTCAAATTATAAAATTATAATGTTTTTTTTGGTCAAAAAATTGATTCAAAATTGAACTTTTGCACNATAAATAAACAGCACAAAGTGCGAAGAAAAGCAGCCAAAGGCTGAATAATACAACCAAGGACTGATAAAACTGGGAGGCAGATCCCAAGGATCGCCTAGAGCCTAATCTAGCAAAGCTAGAATACCAAACTCGCAACCACACAAATCAACATCTAAATCTACAACAAAAACTACGAAAAGATCTCAACGGGATAATATCCGAGTGTCTGATGCCAACAGGATAATAAGTTGACACTCGGACTCACAGGGGCTAAATGCCCAAACCAAAAACACAAGACATGAACACACAGGCACCGCGCCCAAACCAAAACACTTTCATCAAATGAACACACAGTTCATTTGATGAGAGTTTATCAAATGAACTATTTTTGAGAAAAGATTAAATAAATTTAAAAATATGTGATTACACAAAAGTAGTAAAAAGTCAACATTAAAAAATGTAACAATCTAAATAATTACTCGATTTTATAAATTACTAAATCGATTTACAATTAAGAGAACGAAAGAGTAAATCATTATAAATATTTTCAAAAGTTTATCTAGAAATTTAAAATATAAAAATTTTTAGTACATTTTTAATAAATAAATAGTATTAATATATTAAATAAAAATAGCATAGAAAATAAGTTTTAAATATTAATGCATTGTAAATATTTTTACATTTCTATACATATTGTCTAGTATTTTCTTTAGATATATTGATTTTTAATAAAGCTTAATTATTAATATATTGTAAAACAATTTACATTTCTATACATTTTATATTATTTTCATTTAATATTTATATATTGATTTTTTTTTAAAAAAAAAAAATCAGGGGGCCCACGGGCCCCCTGGCCCCCTTGTAGCTTTGTCTTTGATTTTTTTAATAAAGATCGATATATGGTTCAATTACTTGAGCCCAAACTAGCAATTTATTGAAATCCCAATATATCTTTGGGAAATTTTCATCTATCCTACAAGATTCAGAAAATATTGCAAAAATATAATCCATAAACAAATAATTATATCTCTATCTAATAGATAATATATAACTACATTAATGCCTAAAGTCAGTTACCATATCCATTCAACCTCCATCCCCCATTTTTATGGGTTTGATTAAGAGAGAGAAACGGAAAACATGGATATAATACATAACTAACTCCTTTAATTCCTTAATTCACGCATGTTGTACGTTTTTTTATAGAGAGAGATAAAAACATGTATTGTAATTCACGCAGCTGTCTAGTTGGGTATATGTTGCGTTCATGTTAGTATATATTCAGTATATGTTGCAATAAAAAACATGTTTTCTATCAAAAATTATGTCTTCTTGTTTTTTCTTTTTTATCACTTTTATACATAAAAGTATATATATAGTTTATAAACATATTATAACAGGTTACTTATATTCTCTATACAAAAAAATCTTCTAATATACTAAACATATACTCCATATACACAACATAAACTAAACAGTTTACAAAAAAATCTTCTATTATACCGAACATATACTCCCTATATACACCACATATACAGCCTGCCTGCAACATATACTGATGTGAACATATATTGCATGCCTATACACGCAACATATGTTGTCGTGAACATATAGTGTGCATATACTCTAGATATATTGTACATATACTCCAATCTAAAGTCTGCGAATTTCAACAACACACAGTCCAATACCCTAAAAAATCGAAGTAAAATTCAATTTTCCTGCAACCAACCAATCATCTCTCCCCGATCATGGCGATGTCGATACCCACTTTAGAGGACGCCATAGGTAATTGAAGAAATCATCCTCCGAAAGATATTCCTCTTCTCCCTCGTTGAAGGGGACGTACTTGGCGGAGAAGCCGTGGGACGAAGCATGGCGGGGGGCCTCGTCGCGGATGTTCTCGTCCGCGTGGCGGCGGTGCTTGAGCGAGGCGGAGGCGGATGCGGCGACAGAAGGGGGTCAGAGGAGGTGGCGGTGGCGCGAACGGTGAGAGCGGCGCGAGGGATGGGCTGGCTTGGGGCGGGGGTTTAGCGGAGAGGAAGGAAGATCTGAAATGGAAAGGAAAGGAGGGATAATCTGGAGCTGGCGAAGATCGGAAGGGAGATCTGAAGGGGGATCTAGAGATGGCGAAGAGTGAGAAGGAAGATATGGAGGATCTGCAGAGAGAGATGAGACGTGGGCGGTGGGGTGGGTTTGGCAGTGAGAGATTGAACTTTTAGTACATATTTAATTTCAATTAAGGATCTCATTAGCATTTAATGTGCCATAAAAAATGTAATACGGTTACATCTTACATGTGAGGTATAATTAAAATATTTTTAGCTTGTGTAGACAATTTTATAAATAAGAATATAAAGGGTATATAAATGTAATAAAAATCATAGCTTATGGTAAGGTGTCTAAATTCCTATATATCTTTTAATCAACCAGTGACCCAATAAAGCAATGGCTTGTTTTCTTTTATCAACTTGAAAGTGTGTATTTATCCTTTGTACATTTTTCTTCTTTTATCCCTCTTTGATGATTTGTTCTTTTTAGTATACCAAATATATTTTTTTTTTCTTTGGAGTATATTTTTTTCTTCCTTACATATTCAATGTGCAAATTGGATAAAATCATGGGCGAAAAAAACTAAAAATTATGAGTATGTATAAAACTATGGCCCATTAAAAGATATGGCTACTCACATTATTGGTTACCACTATAAAAATATGATGAAATTTCAGCGTTAATATATTTTGATGAAATTTCAGCTGCAATTCTAATTGATATTATAATTAGATTTTCATCGTTGGAGTTCTTCAGTAGATTTCAATAGATCATGATTTAAACTGACATCCCAACAGAATATTTCTTGGTGTCAGTTTTTCATTGAAATTTTCGTTGGAAATTGACGGTTCCATAGTTGAAATATGGCTTGAAATAAAAATTTCAACAAAAATTATATAATATGATAAAAATTCATATGGCAGTAACCATTGAGAAAATGGTCATTGGAATTATCAAATTTCAAATGAAATTCCAATAGAGAACTCATTCTAAAAGAACAATTCCGTTGAAATTTTTATTGAATCTATGACATCAGAATATCCGGTAGAATTTTTATTGAAATATTACCATTAGAATATATATATTAATTGTTTTGTAGTGGATGGACTTCAAACTCAAATCCAATTAATAGGCCACACTTTACTACCATATGGTATTATAAGATAAAAGATCTACATTAAAAATATTATGCCACACTCTACTACCTTATGGTATTACAGGATAAATGATCTACATGGAAAATTCATACGGCTAAACCACTTTTTTATAATTGAATTAATACACATTCATACATGCGTGTTTAGTAACTCAATAATGATAAACTAAATATGAACATGCCGATACCGATAGAATCGAATCTTTCAACCTAAATAGTTTCGTTGTTCAAAGATAATAATTTCATACCATATGAAAATGACTTTCCAGCTAGAAGCCGCTGGCTTTTTGCTTATTGAGGTATGCCTTAGTTGACATTTGTAGACCTTGTCTTAGGCATGGTTGTGACTGAAATCACAAGTGATAAAAAAAATTCTTAATAAGTTCCATATTTCAAACTAATTGGCAAATATCAAAGCAAAGTAGCATATAGGAAAGTACATAACGACCGTTTAGTTCGTTTATAGCATGCAAATGTTTCACACACTAATCGAGCGACTTGGAAAAATCACCGGGTCCAAATATCACTTCTCATAATTAACTTGCCAAAAAAATGTTAGTATTCAAATAATATCTTTATTCAAAGTATTGATATATGATGGGTTTTATCCCATTAAATCCTCAAAACTCTTTTTCAACTTCCAAATAAGTTTTTAATTTTTTTAGTACACTTCCTAATGCCACCAATTTGTTTCACTTAGCTCATTAACACTAAAAAAATTCAAAAATTAAATAAAATGTCACATCAAGCCTCACTAATTTTTCTCTAATCTTTATTATTTTTCTTTGTCTCTTCTCCACTCAACCTTCCTCCCTCTTCGTCAACCATTCCCTTCATCGGCTTCCCTTTGTTTTTTCTCCTTCCAGTTTTTGCTTTTCGGCTAAAGATAGAACGAATTCCGGCGAATGACGGAAAACCCTCTCCAGCAAAATTTTGTCTTTCTCAAGCAAAATTTTGTCATTTTCCGACAAAAAATATGGGCATTGCAAGCTATGTATTTACTGAGGACTGGAGAGTCTGAAACTCTTCTTTTATTCATAATATTTTTTCTAAACTCTTGTTCTTCATATTTAGTGAAGGATTCAAATTTGAATATTGTTCTTTTATATTCACCCTAAAACAAATAAGGTGACATTATCTCTTTGTTGTTGTTCATATCTACCATCAACCATTTATGCTAGACTAGTACTGACCCGTGCGATGCATGGGATGATATATTTTTCTAAAAATTTTTTAATATTAACATTAAATTTAATGTACTTTGTAGATATGTAACAAATGTAAAATGGAAAAAACAAATTTAAAACTTTATAAATTAGTAAACACTTCTTTGTACACAACGTTTTAGGTCTAATTTGGTCACAAGTCATCGTCATTACAGATTAATATCTTCAACCCACTTCGGTTGGTGACACGGGAGGCGGCAACATATAATTGACAATGACTGAACACCGACTTTTTAAAAAATAAACCAACATGCGATAACGACTGTCCTTGGCTCTTGTTGATAGTCATGGCATAAGAAACCATAATCAGAAATTGTCGCCTCTGAAAGTTGAAAGGAATTCTGACATCGGAAGGAGTAATAGCCATTCTAGGAATCAACACCTTCTCGCCTGCGTGATCCCCAGTGAGTATCTTACACTCAACAACATGAGCAGATAGTTTTGTCACAACCAACCGTGTCCCATTACATACACCCATAGAATGATCCATATTTCGCAACGACATGACGGGAGTTCCAATCTTCAAATGCAACTTATGATTTGGAATTCCCGAACATTTGATACTATTCAAGAACTCAAGCGTATGGATATCAGAAAGAAAATCATCATTAGAGTCCGACTTGCAAGTACTGTCGGAATTTAAGTACGTATTACCTTCTGATAAATTCAACGATCATGTATTCATGGATGGACTCAATAACATCCAGCGTCGGTGCTAATATTGCCCTGTCCTTCAAATAACTGGGATCATTGGTCGTCTGGTTAAACATTGAATATGTGCTCTCTACAATTTGAGCAATCGGATCATCAGATGGTTGAAGCAATATATCCTCAGATACGACAATCATAGCACAACCATCGTTTGACCCTCCTATAGTTCCATCACCAATGCTCGCAATCCATCTAGCAAACCGAGCAACCTCTTCACGTTCCTCAGAATCTTTAAGGCTCTGAAGACGCATGTTTTTTGTAAACCTGAGCACAGTACAACTCCTCCAGATGTCAGAAGCATTAATCGCAGCATTCACTATGTCCTGACGGCTACCCTTCGGAATTACAGGAAGAATTTGTCGGAAATCTCCACCAAAAACAACTGATATACCTCCAAATGGTTTGTCCTTGTTAGAAGGATCAATTGCTCTCATAATATCTTGCAACGATGTCTGTACAGCTTCAAAGCAATGCTTGTGCATCATTGGAGCCTCATCCCAGATTATCAAAGAAAAACGTATTATCAATTCCTCGAGAGGGCTTCCCTGATTGATATTGCAAGAAGAGTCCTGGTGAGGATTCAATGGTATGCCAAATCGAGAATGAGCAGTTCGTCCACCAGACAACAAAAGTGATGCTATTCTGCTCGATGCGACACACAGCACTATACCACCTTTGGATCTCAAGCCAGCAGATAACGTTCTCCACAACTATGTTTTTCCCGTTCCACCATATCCATATACAAAAAAAGCGCCTTCTTGACCGGAATCCACGGACGACATAATTGTTGAGTAGACTTCTTTCTGTTCGTCAGTCATTTTTTTAAGAAGCATAGCATGTTCAACAGCAAGAGCCTTTCAATCGTAGTTCAACTCATCCAAAATCAGACGATTTGAATTTGATTGCATACTGTCGCTATCAGGAAAGGGCATAGTAGAATAATCACTAAGACTTGCTCCACGCCGTCGCAATAAATACTCAATCTCAGCAAGGGCTAGATTCTGGATTTGCTCTTCCGTAAGCAACAAACCGAAATTTTGAAAAAAGATAATTTAGCATCTCAATTAAAAAATGAGAGAAATTTGTATATCAAAATGCAAGGCACATCATATTTAGAATATAATATCACTAATATAATAAAATACCATCATTGTTGAACAGTCGCCGCTGTCTGTAAAGAATGTCATCCGACAAAGATTGCCAACATCTTGTCCATACCTCCTCAGGTCTACCAAATGAACCAGAAACCAACAAAGATGCAAACATGCGTCTTAGAGAGTCTGCGGATGCCCACTGACTTGCTTAAGTGATGTTGTCTATGTACTCTCTATCATCCTCCAACAAACCCCTCTCATAGCAAGCATCTCGATATGTAATATACTGAGCCTCTCCAACCTTCATGTAGTCCTCATGACACGTTGCACCGCGAACAACATTTAATAAACACCTCAAATAGAAATCATCTCCACACCAAGGAGGTACATACCGCAGACGACCTACAGATGGTTGGTCTTCATTTTTTCTAGGAGTCCACTCGTGGGTTTTTTATTCCAAACGAATTTTGACGGAGCCTCAACATAAGTTAGTTCCCTTGATGCCGGATATATTTTGTTGGCCTCAAACCACGCAAAAAATTAGCAATTTCTACAGAGGGTTTATCGAGAACATATTGAAGATTATCATCATCGTCCAAAAAAACTTGTTGCTTTCCTTTCAAATGAAAACTCAACCGATGAACAGAAGGTTTTTTGTATTGCAACTCATAACCCAACAAACGCCAGACAGTCTCACACGAAGAAATGTACCTGCAATCATAGTACATGTTGATCTCATCCAAAGGTTTTTCAAGTTCCCCCTCAAATGACGTTTGATAGAAAGATGCCGTCACACGATCGTGGCCTTTTTTACCATATTTGAAGAGGTACTTTATAGATCGTGATTGATTGGACCACTCCACGTTGATGTGAGCTCCGAACTTCATCACGGTTATGAGGCACGACATATCCATTGTGGACAACAACACCATTTTTGTCAATAGACCTCCCATCATCACGCCGTCTATACCGAGGATAACCTTCATCATCAACAGTGGTTGATTCGACAAACTGTTTTGGAAAATGCTTGCTGCATTTACCATCAACCACACACGACAAACCTTTTCGTACCAAACCACATGGCCCGTGAATCATGTGCTCCTCCACTGCTTCATAATACAAAGGATCAGATAATTCGTCTGGAATCTCAGCTGATATGATTCTGTCAATGTCGGAAGGATTAGAGAACTTGTTCTCCTTAGATAAAAACAGAAGTATATGAGCATGGGGCAATCCACATTTTTTAAACTCAATTGTGTAGATGACTGCACAAGAAACGATGTATCAAAATCATTAATACTCAAATAAGTTAAAGATTGGTAAAGGTCGAATTAAGCACTCCAGATACAATAAATTATTATAAGATAATTGCTATAAAATAATATCTCACCTGCAATCACCTTGCCAAATATCTCCTTCGTACGGAAATCCCTAATCATTTCTTGAGTTTTGATCTAAAGACCCTACAGACAATATCCGGTCGATCCTCTGTGCGTAGGTTTCTCGGTTCAAGAAATCGATCAATCTCCAGTCATTTTGGATTGCAAGTGAAAGTAATAAGCAGATCAGGATAACGGCCCATCTGCAAATAGCCATTGCATCTTGATAATTCTGAATCATATTCCGAGCACCACCCGTGAAAGAAGAAGGAACGATAACCCTCTTTCCTCGGTAACTAGGGTCCGTGTCGCCAGGCATAAGGGCATCAACCAAACCGTTATAAATGTCACAACGGAGTTTCTTTTGATTGAACCGAATATATCGCAACCTCGATGATTCGACCACGGTATAAGCATCAACAAGAAACTGTTGGTACAGTCTTCTTGCTGAAACAATAGTAGCCGGTTCATGGTCCCTATCATGCATTCTGAAAGCAAAATACTCCCGGACACTCACATGTTGTCGTCCTTCTTCACTCGATTTTTTTCCTTCAGCGAAGAGTATGTCTTTTCGGTAACCATCCTCACCATAAGGCAACAATAGAGGATATTGTAGTGCCAAATACGAAGCATTGAGCTCATTTAGAAGACCGCTTTTGGTTTCAACCAATATGTCTCTCTCACCCATTGCTTGGTCAAAATCACCAACAACCAACAAAGCGAGTTCAGAACTGGTTGGCAGGTTATACCGTCTAGCATCGTTATATCTCCGTCCAATCAGAAGAACTCTAACATTAGCCTCTCCGAGCTCCGGCATTCTGTCTCTCGCCATACGAAATGATTTAACCAATTCATTATTTTGGTCTAGCATCTGTTTCAAACCAGCAACAATACCCTCGTGCAATTTAGTATCATCAGATCCTTTCCTGCCGCATAAATAAAAAACAACCGTATATTCAACACAAATAAATTTAATTTATTTTAAACATTTTATATAAGATATATTTATAATAAAATATATATATATGAACAATAAATAACTAAATGACGTAATAAAAAGAAAATTAATCATTATAAAGACAAATAATGTACCTCACATCATTAATTCTGTTGGAGACTTCATTTTCTGTATCGTATATGTACCATTGCGCAAACTTTGGAATAGAACCTTCGATCGGAAGCAAACTTCCAATCAAATGATAGTTTTGTCCGTGTAAAGCAAAAACAGACGGTCCTGACCCCTTATTGATATCCAAATCAATTTTACCGCCCATTGAATTGAAACCAAACATGCTATTGTAAGATCTTATATTTTCTTGAAAACGTTTGCTCATGTGGCCATCTCCATAAAGCAAATCTTTCAAAAATTGAGGAGGATCTCGTATAGAAGGAAGCTCTACTGATCCATTAAGACAACAACCAGAGTAATCCGGACAAAGAGGTTTTGTATGATGAGATTTTCTTTCATCGTACCAAAACTTTGCTCCGCAATGTTTACAGCAGTAAGTTGCATTTCGCATGTCTCAGTATTCTGCAATTAAAAAAATAAGATAAATTTATTATACATGTTATTATAATACACGATAATATTTGAATAATATTTCTATTTAAAGAATAAAATAACGAGAGTTTCTTGATGTTGAGCCAAGAATCTTTCTAGGACGACCACGCCTTTTCTTTTGAACAGTGAGTTGAATGAGATCATCTTGAGTTAAATCGATTACAACACTCGCACTTGGTACAGAACATGCTTTGTACCGCTTAGACGACGAAATCGTGATTGGTGGAGTAATAATTGTATTTTCCTTTTCGTCGGCGGCGAGTGTATCAAACAATAGTGCCATTATATTTTTCCTAGTATATATTTCAAAAGTGATTATTTGTAAGATTATCTCTGCACGAATTAGAGAAAAAGAAAAAGTTGGGTATGTATATATATAGGGTTCTGTATTTATTTGTATTGGTTTTTTTTTTTTTTTTGTGATATCTCATATTTCCTAAATAATTGGCTCACCAATATTGAGATCCACGAATTCCGAATTCTTCAAAAACGTGTGAATTTTTATGCGGGCAAATAAAAAAAGGAATGCATGCTTAACAGATTTCATAAAAATCTTCCACATGAGCGCGTGAACCATTTAATCCGAAAAATATGGAATGATTTTTTCCATTAATTACAAAAGCGTGTGAATTGTGATATGGAATGATTTTTGCCACATGAGCGCGTGAATGATTTTTCGGATGTTTAAAATGGATGTTTAAAATGGTTGCCATATTCAGTAAGTCAAATGGGTTGACTGCAATTTTTTTTAAACTTTCCTCATTTGATTTATTTACCTCTCTCTTTCAATATATATAGATTATGCTAGGTTATGTTTTTTCTCGTAAAATGATCATTGTACACCGATTAATGATTATGCTACCTCTGTTTGTGTAGTTTAGTTCCTCTGTCATCAGTGTTTGATACTAGTTTGTGCTGACAACTTTAAAGTTTCATTTTATCCAACTCATTTTAAATTTTATATTATTGTTAGATACAATAGAAGGGGCACAAACAGACTAGAGAGTTGTTCTTACAATAAGGGGCACAAACAGAGTTACTAGAGAGTTGTTCTTACAATAATGAATTATTTATCTTCTCTATACGTGTCAGATTTAGTGTGAAGGAAATGTACACCTTTATTGGTAAGTGGTGGTCAGGTATAAATTTACAATCCTTGATGCTATGCTACATTGCGCCCAATGAAAAAAAAAAGTGAGTTTGAAATGATGACAATGTGAAGAACATGTTTCGGTTGTACGTGTGTTGGAAAGTAAGCATTGTAGATATACTTGTCGTTGAAACAACTGAAAGAATGAATCATGGAGTTCAACCCATCTCGACGAGTGAGTAATGTTGCTTTCAGTAATATTAATGAAATTGTATAGTTATATGATATATTATTGTTTTAACTAGTTCCATTATATTTATAATTTCATATTATTTTGTCAAGAACGCAGAAAAATCGTACCATGTGATGACTTTTTGAATGGAGAATCATAATTATTATTGCAAGATAATTCAATTGATTCTTAGAGATATTGCATCCAATGAGAGGGACTGATTTTCAATGGTGGAAATAAGTTTCAAAGGCTTGTTAAAAGCTACGCGATTGCTAATAAGTGTTATTTTAAGTATCAGAAAAGTGATAGCCAGAAGATCATTGTTTGTTGGATTAGGATTGCGGATGGAGAATATATGCATCGAGATATACAAAGCATATCCGATTTTCCATCCGAATGTGCAATCTAGTCCATACTTGTGGAGTGTCCAATCTTCAAATGCAGGAACAATCTTCGAATGCAGGGACACGTGTACTACAATAAATACACTTTGGACAGGTGTCAATACATTAAATGGTGGATGGCTCCATAAGAAAACCATCCGATGGCTCCATAGAATTTTTGGTTTGGTCGATTTGTTATAAAATTAAAATGATATGATAATCAAATTTTAGCATACTCTCATAATAACTTGACATAAGATATTGATGATAATTCTGCAATTGGTATCTATTCCTCTTGAAAAATCAGAAAGATATTTGAATGAATAATGGTTAATTAAATTTAAAACTTGTAATTTAATTATAGAGGATTAGTCTATATATTCGAACGTTAAGGTCATCGACAACGATTCTAAAAAATTGCAATATATATATATATATATATACACGTGTGTGTGTGTGTGTGTGTGAAATATATAAGAGAATTTATTGTACAATCCAAATTTGAGTTCCAAATTTTAAAGCCAAAGAAGTAATTATTCATAACTTATGGGTCAATATCAACTTGGAAGTAAATGGAATAGTCAATTATTTATTGTTTACTAAATTACTCAACTACTTATTTTTTTATTTGAAAAGTTCATAAAAAATAAATTTATTTTAATTAATGAAACAATTTAAGTTTTATAATTATACTTATTATTCATATAGATTTTTTCAATATACGAATGTGAAGTGCCGAACTGACTGGGGAACTTAGTTGATCGGAACGGCCGGCGATATCAACTCCGAGGTCGACACCTTGACCATCTGGAGGCGAGGCCGGCCTCGTGGGGCGCCGAACAGGGAAATGGAAACTCGGAGCTTAGGGAACGAATTGGTGAAGAAGATCTGACCTCAAGATTGTCCGAAGTCGGCTCCTGTGCGCCTGCGGGACTCAGAATCAGCAAAATAATGTCACTTGCTATCTAGTGATTGCCGATGGGACGAGCTCCATAGCCTGTAAACCTAGAGCGTCTAGCCCGACATAAAGGCATGTCATCATTAAATGCACTGCAGGAGAACATTTAATGTCTGACAGGTAATGATTGGAGAAACCTCAAATCGCATTTAATATCTGTCAGAGCGACGCCGGCCTGCCCTGCAGAATCACTGTACGACGAGACATGATGAACAGTACATGGACAGAACCTGGCTGGAATCACTATAAATGGGCAACCCATTCCATTTATGAGGGTTGTTGAATCTCTACCAACTAATTCTCTCTCTACATTTACTCCTGTAATAACTACTCGTGAATACTAAGTGTAACAAAAGTGCCGATCTCGTCATCAGAGGCCGACCTCGTAATTAAGAAATAAAAGCTCAACTTTCGCGTATATCTTCCTTGTCTTTCTTTATTATTATCATAAAACTTTATTTTAACCGTTGATCGGATCCGTCCATCAACAAAAATAATGTAATTTATTACAGTTGCTTGCACCGTACGGATTATATACTATTTTTAAATAGATATATTTTTTTATGTAATTTTGCACAATTTAAATTTCATATAACGTTTTAAATGAATTAATTAGGTAAATTGAATTACATATTAATTTCATATTTTTAATTTATAGTATTATCTATTGAGAATTTTTTATTTATAAATATTAATAAATATTTTATAAATATTAATGAATATTTGTTACCCTGCATCGCACGGGATTCGTATTAGTTGTTTTGTAAAATATGAATGTTCATCTAGTTAAATGTTATTCAACAACATAGTAGACTAAATTTTATTGAACAACATATAATATGAATGTCCATAACTGTTTTGAATTAAAAAATGAACAAATTATTTGACTAAAATTTAAACTAACATATTAGATTAAAATAGATTGAACATATCTGTTTTCAGCAGCACATGATGGAATAAATCTAGTTAACATGATTTTCCATGCAAATATTTGAATTGAATTTAAGTTTAACAAAAATATTAGGTATCTTTTATCCTACTTGACCAAGTTTTGTTAGTGGCCTTTACCTGTTTCTTTTTTTATATGTTTTACTTAAAGAAAATATTATATTTATTGTTTATAGAAAATTAAAAATTGTTTAAGGAAACTATGAAAAATATTTCAAATAAATCGGCTAAAAGAGAAGATAAATAAGAAAATATTAATTAAAAAAACTTCAAATAAAACGTGTGATAAAAACAAGAAATATTATTCAATAATTTTTCAATAAAAACATCACATTATTCAATCAAATTCAACAGCAAAACATCAAATTATCCAATCTAATTCAGCAGCAAAACATCAATAATTATAAGCCTTGTAAACCTTCACTCTTTATTTATTTATTTATTTATTTTTTTTCGAAACGATAGGTAATCTCATTACATCAAACATATACATAAAAAGAAACGGTTCAAAAATAAACAAACGAACACCTGACACAAACTAAAAAACCGAGGGCAGTAAAGCCAGAGAGAACCATACTACATCCTAGTATGGCCTAAACTAAGAAACACAACCAGAACACATTAAACCAAAAGCAGTCCAACTGACTGAGACCTCCAGTTTTTAACACCGCCAAAAACTAACCTAACACAATCTAACCTTTGCTCTTTTAGGGTTTTGATTATGTACAGAGTGGGGATCTCGGCGTCCCGCTTTAATTCCCCATCCTTCGGAGTGGTTTTAAAAATTTAAAAAATAAAAAAAAAAATTATAAGTTATATGTATTCATATAATATTAAATTTATAAGTTAAATAATGATATTAAATTTTAAAAATAGAGTACTATAAGTTGTATTGAAAATGTTATCATTGGTTAAAATAAATAGAACATTTATATTTATGTTACTTTCATATACTGTTTAGTGTAAAATATAATTAAACAATAATATTATATGATACAATAAAAAATACAATTACTATTCAATTAATATAAAATATAACGGTTTTTGTCTTAATTAACCCAAAAAAAAGTGCAATAAAATATTTTATCATTAATGAGATAGGCTAAATTAATAATATCAATAATAATAATAATATTGGATTGTAACAGAAGAAAAAAAAGGAGAAACAACAAATAGTTTTATTAATTTTTTTGTTAGTATATATATGTGTGTGTGTGTGTGTGTGAAGATAATAAAATTGAACTGTAACAGTTTTTGGCGGGAAAACTATAGAGGTTTTAGTAAATAGATTTTATTAAATGCTCTACTAGCAATTATATATACTAGTATTCGATCATGTGCACATGCACAGATGTTTAAATTATTATAAGTTATATGTATACATATAATATTAATATTATAAGTTAGATAATAGTATCACATTTAATATTTTTGTCATTAATAAAAATAAACATTATAAAAGTATTCAAATTCAGCACTATATTGATTACATAAAATGAAATTGATAAGGTAGTTTTTATAAATTTGAAAGATCATGACCCGTTAATTATCTTAAAAAGTATTGTTCTTATTATTATTATTATTATTAAAAGTTTAATAGGTTTGGTTTACCACTAAAGAAATTAGCTCATTAAAAAAATATTTAAGAGCAATAAATAGTTTAAGAAAAATAAAATCAATATAAACTTTTATACTTATTCAACTTTCAGTTACTGATTAAAAAAAATATTGGATTGTAGTGAAAAAAGATGAAAAATCTAAGTAATTTTACTAAATATTTTGTTAGCAATCATATATGTAGAGAGAGATATTAAATATTAATTGATTAATGAGTTGTTTAATGTTTTCATTAAAAGTAAAAAATAATAAAGTAAGTATGCCTTTGTTACATCTTTTGGAGGAAAAATAAATAAGGTTTTATTAATTGCTTTGCTAGTAATTATATATATACATATATATATAGTTGGGTTCCAATGAGAAAGATTCTCAATGAAAGAAATAAGAATACCTCGTAGCCATTAGATCAAATGATCCAATGGCTAAAAAATTTCAGCACTTATTTATTTAGTAAGGGTATTTTAAACATTTTAAAAACAATTTATGCTAACTAACAAATCACCTCCATCCAATTATTTTGTGCCACATGGCAAAAACACCTCACATATCCTACCCCTCTCTCTCTCACACAATGACACACACATACATTAAAATCAGTCAACACATGAAAAAATAAAAAAATAAGTCAACACACATTACACACAACACACACACACAAATACATACACACACACATCAACGATCAGAAAACCGTAGCTCACCGACACCTCTCGCATTCACTCTCCGACGTCTGAAATTCGATGGCGACGACGGCGTCATCAGCAGCCTCGACGATGAAAGACATGCTCAGGAGTTGTAAACCCGTCGTCGACCACCGGAGCAGACAACCCGCCGGAAAAATGCGACGACGGCAGTGGCGAGGTGAGGGCGACAGGTATGGGTAGAGGTCGTCTGACGGAGTCGAGCCAGAGTCGGTCCATGCTCTGGCGGGTAGCGGTCGTGGCGAGCTGGTCTGGCAACTCGGCGAGCAGCGAGGCAGTAGAGAATTGGACGATTCCTGTCGCCGGAGATGGTGAATCGGACGACTGCGGTGCACGGCTGTAGAGACTAGATTTCTTGCGTCGGTGACGGCGAGATGTGACGATAGCGGTGACCACAACCAGCAAAGCCATTCTTGCCGGCGACCACGACCAGCAGGGGACTCGCCGGAGTCGTTGCAGAGCTCCGGTTGTCCAGCGTCGCGGCGGTGTGATCCGGACGACAAAGTGACCTTCCTCTCGGCGAGTGGTTCCCGACGGCAAAGACATAAATATTGAATCTGGATGGTGGACTTGTGGTTGAGAATTTGATATTTCATATGGACTAAATTACAATTTACCTATTTGTTTTATATTTCAATTTAGCCCATGGGCTAAATTTACAAATAAATGAAGCTTGAATATATTTAAATTTGGTACATCTGTCTAATGTGTAATTTTCAGAAAATTTAACAAATGTGCAATAAATTTGCAAATTCAAATTAGTGATTTGTGGTTTCATTGATTTTTTTTTTAAAATTAGATAGTGTTGTGGGAAAATTTTATAATTTTATTAATTTTTGAGTATTTTTTTAATTTAGTTCATGATAAATATGTAATTTATAGAAATATCTCATAAATGCATAATAATGATAAATAAAGTGTGAAATGTTTAAAAAATTTAATATGTAAAATTTTAATATATAAAAAGTATTAAAATAATAAATATACTTTTATAATAATAAATAATGAATACATTGAGACTGAACAAAAAGTGTTGGACGAATTGCACTTTAACGACTACCAAGTTGTACCATAATGTTAGACGAATTGCACATAATGATTGAAACTGAATGAACTAAAGATTTCGTTTCAAATATAGAAATATTTCATAAATGCATATTAATGATAAATAAAGTGTACACTGTTTAAAAAAATTTAATACGTAAAATCTTAATATATAAAAAATATTAAAATAATAAATATACTTTTATAATAATAAATAATAAATATACTGCGACTGCATAGTAGTGTTAGACGAATTGCACTTTAACGACTACCAAGTTGCACCATAATATTAGACGAATTGCACATAATGACCGAAACTGAATGAACTAAAGATTTCTTTTCGAATATAGGAATATCTCATAAATGCATATTAATGATAAATAAAGGGTACACTGTTTAAAAAATTTTAATATGTAAAATTTTAATATATAAAAATATTAAAATAATAAATATAGTTTTATAATAATAAATAATAAATACACTGCGACTGCACAATAGTGTTAAACGAATTGCACTTTAACAACTACCAAGTTGTACCATAATGTTAGACGAATTGAACATAATGACCGAAATTGAATGACCTAAAAATTTCGTTTCGAAATCATATATTTCGGGCTGATTATCTATTTTTATTTGTAAAATATCAAATATATCCGATCAATATGAGCATTATTTTTGTAAAATAACAAAAAATAATCAAACCGACTAACTATATAAAAAATAATATATATATATATATTATTTATTTTCAGCTAGAAAAATATAAATATTAAATATAAATATTAAAAATACTAAATATAATTTTTTTATAATTTAAATATTAAGTTATTTATATTATTTATAGTATTTCGACTACCGATGATTTAAATTTGATTTTAGTTTGGGTTGGAACAAATTATTAAAAAATATATGCACTGTAAGTGCACTATACTTTGTAAGTGCATTATACTGTTAGATGAATTGCACACTAATGACTAACAAATTGCACTTAATCGATTGAACTAATTTTTTCGGTCCGATAATTGGTTTATTCGGGCGGTTAGTCGAACTAATAAAAATAACCAAAAAAATATATTATAATATATATATTATAAAAATATATTTTGAATTTTAATACTATATATTTTTCTCTAAAGAAAATATTTTTTTATATAAACATAACGGAAAATTATTTTTTTATATAGTTCGGAAGAAAATAATTTCTTATATAAACATCACAAAAAATTATTTTTTTATATAGTTCGGTCGGTTTGGTTATTTCGATTTGGTTAACAATTAAATCCAACATCGAAATGAAATTGTCAAAATTTTAAAATTAATACCACATAATCGAGCGAAATATATAAATTTGAACCGAAAATTTTAGTTTGGTTAGTTCCAGTAGATATTGTGCAGTCTAACAGTCATTAACGTACAATTTGTATAACACCATTGTGCACTCGTATAACGGATATTTTCTAATGTAACGCATAGACATTTTATATGGTATATCTCATTTAATATTGTGTATTTATTAAATTTTTAATAAGTTGTAAATTCTACCTATGAACTAGATTGCAAATATATTAAAATCTTTGATATTGCACCAAAGTCATGGAGTTTATTTACTTTTCAAATCAAAGTCCCCCAACCCCAACATGAGTTTCTCGTTTGTCCATGTCGTCGGATGGTTTCCAGCAATTTCAACCTTAAATTAGGGCTTTACGGCTTTTGATTTCATCAACATATCAAATTATTGGCGAATCACGGTGAGAAATCAAACAAAAATTATCAGTGAAAAATCAATCATCCTCAAATTAGGGCTTCGTCGGTTGTGGGTTGGGCGATGGTGGTCGGAGGTCAGGACGCTCTTCTGGGGGTCTGGTGCGGGTGTCGATATTGTGCCCGCGTATGGACGATCGTCGTCGGAGGTGCATCGGTTCCTTAGCAATTGTCTGTGTGAGTCGAGGCCTAGCCATCTGTGTAAGTTTGTCGGCCGGGCAAGAAAGCCGACGAGAGTTATACTATGTATGTGGAGATTGCGGCCGTAGTCGGACGATCGTCAGGCGGAGGTTTGACAGCGCCTGAGCAAGTGTGTGCGGCGGCAAGGCAATTGAGTCGATATAAGATCGTTGTGTGTGTGTGTGTGTGTCAGAGCCTTTTTTGTTTGTGTGTGTTTTGTATGTGAAAGAGGATAGATGGTGAGATATGGTGGGGCCCACGTTAATTAATTAGGTGATAAGTTTGGTGGTTGGTGGGTCTAGTGGGGTCCACTGGTATAGATAGGAAAATATGAAACATATCCTTAATGAATGTGAAAATATTATTATTATTATTTTTTTATCTATCATCGGATCATCCGATCCAAGGACTAAGATTTATTCATATTCTTTTACTGAACATTATTCTCACTTGAACTTAACTCTCTCTCTCTCTCTCTCTATATATATATATATATATATATGTATGTATGTATGTATGTATGTATGTATGTATGTATATAGTAGTAGGGAAAATTCGATCCTACCCATGTGGGCACTGCTCCAATGAGTTTTTAACCATTGATTTACACATAAACACACACACACACACCCACACCCACATGGATGTGTGTGAAATCAATGGTTAAATCCCCCATGGGGTAGGATCAAATTTTCCAGTGTAGTAGACTATCCAATTAATGTAAAACAAAAATATAGTACCTCATAATAACTATACTACATATACTTATACAATTTTTATAATAAAAAATATTTAAGAACAAAAATATTGTGAACAAGTCAAATGGGTATACCTCGTCGGGTTGACCGATTTTGACCGGGTCTGTTATATCCCGGTCAAAGGCGTCGACCAGGATCCTGAATTCGGGTCGACTCGCCGAGGTAATTAGGGTTGGAAAACACTTCTTTGGAAATATGTAATGTCAAATAGGATTAAATTTTGTGGGATAATTTATTTATTTAATTTTTAAAATAAAAAATATTTGTATGTACTTATTTAT
Organism: Striga asiatica; assembly: GCA_008636005.1. NCBI lineage: Eukaryota > Viridiplantae > Streptophyta > Magnoliopsida > Lamiales > Orobanchaceae > Striga > Striga asiatica. The sequence continues at coordinate 1,206,801 of BKCP01009403.1, read as the reverse complement.
GTGGTAACTTTCTGAATGATACACAACAATATTAATAATTTGGGTTGTAAAATTTACATAGAATTATGTGGTTTTGTTATGTTGTTTAAATATATTTATTTTTAAACTATACAAATATTACTTCATTAAATGTATTTATATTTAATCTATGAAAATATCATATAAATATTTTTTTATTAAAAATTAATTATGTGGATAACGGGCGGTTCAACTAATAATTCGAATCACAACCCGTTTTTCAAATATTATTTATGGAGGAAATTGCAAATTTGGTCCTGTTAGATTGGGACAGTCGCAATTTTAGTCTCAAGAGGTGCAATTTCAGTCCTTAACTAATTTTTATTGCGCAAATGGTTCCAAATCTAACTGACCGTTAAGTCAACCGTTTGTCATTAGTTTGAAAAGGGAGAAAATTGCAAATATGATCCCATAAGATTGGTTTTGTTGCAAATTTAGTCCCAAATATTGAAAAAATAATTTTATTACTAATTTTTGTTGCAATTTTTATTCCGTGAGTATATAACAATATTTTATAGTAAAAATTTAGGTGAGACAAAAAATAATAATTGCTATACAATGTTTTCTATATTTAAAATTAATTTTTATTAAATATTAAATATATTTAAAAAATAGTAATTATTTAATTTTATTAGAAATATAGAATTCTAGAGGTTAATAAAATTTATAAATAAAAATAAAAATAAAAATAGAAGTAATACCAACTACTATTGGTTGAAAGCTCGGCCAAATATTTTTAATTTTTGGAATCGGTCAAATGGTTGGATTCGTTAGAACGAATTGGTTTCCAATGAACCAGTCAGAATTGGTTGATCGGACTGGTCAATTGTGTGTGTATATATATATATATATATTAAACTCATATTTGATATATAACAAAAATATCATATATTTGAATAATTTGTTATATATTTGATATATAACAAATATAAACTTAAATTCATATTTGATACATAACAAATATATTTTTTGTTAATTCATATTTTTTAAATTCATATTTGGTATATAAAAAAAATATTTATATATTTTAATATAAAAAATATAAACTTAAATATATTTTATATATATACAACTAAATTTAAATTTATATTATTATTAATATATTAAAAATTTTAATTTCAATATAATGTTTTCTATATTTCAAATATTTTTAATTAAATAATAAATATATTTAGAAAATCATCATTTAATTTATTATGATTATAATGGTTGATAAAAAAATAAAAATATAACTCTAGAGGTGAATAAAATTATAAAAAATAAAAATAGAAATAAAAAGTTATTTTATATATATCAAATATGAGAAAATTGCAAATTTAATCCCACAGTTGCAAATTTAGTCCTGAAATTTAACGGTGACTTAACGGTTAGTTAGATTTGGGACCAATTACGCAATAAAAATTAGTTAAGGACTAAAATTGCGCAGGACTAAAATTGTGACCGTCCCAATCTAACGTGACCAAATTTGCAATTTCCTCATTATGTGTCCTAGAAAAGGAAAGAAACCCAAAAGAAAATATTTTGGGCTTATGTATATAAGTACCTTCTACCCTAACTTCGCGTTTGCTCTCTAGTTCATCCGCCGTCTCTCGCAAGAATTCCTAATTTCTTGTGCTGTTGAGGTAGCATGTGATTCAGTTAGGGTTTTGTTTCGGTTAACTACTTCCGTATCATATTGGATCTTTATTTTCTATCGCTCTTGATATTCTACTTGGCTGCGGTTTTCTTGGTTTTCCTTATTGATTACGTATCATCTTGGATCTTGCTGAGGTTTTTTTGGGTTACCATTCACGATTCCTTATTGATTACATATCATCTTGGATCTTTATTTTCCATCGCTCTTGATATTGTACTTGGACTATTAGCTGATTACTTTTTGCTGGGGTTTTCTTGGTTACCATTAACGATTCTTTATTGATTATTGGGTTTTCTTGTGTTTCTTCATAGGAATACATGGAGTGATGTTTGATGTTTCTTCATTGATTTTCTTATTGTTATCCTGGCCTTCTTATTTGATATAAATGGTTGATGTTTTTGCTTGTTTTTCTAAGGCATCGCTTGTCTCTGAGTTGCATTTTGGTTAAAAACAGTAGTTCTTTTGACAAAGTATTCAGGCCGACTCTTGTGGGAACAATGGAATGAAATGACGATTAGTATTTTCTTGATAGCTGATATGATGGCTATTTATCATGTATTAGCTCTAGCTGATCATTCCCTTTGGTACCCACAAACCCATTATATTGGTTTAGTTTTTACTGGAATTGGAGCTCATGTGTTATCTGCAGCGGCCATTAATCATTGTATATGTTGTTTATGTTTTTTACATTAATCTTTGTACATACTGTTTATGTTGTTATAATACTCCATTGAATTCTGATATTTTTCTAGTTACATCAGTGGTCTCTCCCTGTAAAGTTTTGTAGTTGTGGTCGTTATTCCTCTATATGAATCTTCATTTGTGTTGTCTTCCTTTCTACCCCACGCGCCCACAACGCAGTTGATTTTATTTTCTCATTCCCTGTCTCATTTTTCACTCTCTTTTGCTAATTATCTATTATACAACATACAGCTACAATTCTATATCATTTGTGTAAATGAGGGGAAGGAGCTACACCCCTTCACCACCACCAAGGAGCTATAGTAGAAGAGGTAGAAGCCCAATCCCTAGAGGCCGTCATGGCAGAGGAGATGCCCCTACTAGCCTTTTAGTTCGCAATCTACGTAGGGACTGTAGGTAAAGGTCTTCTAACTTTGTATTTTTTGTCGTTCTTAATCTTTTTTGGTTCATGAGATCATCTTCCTTTGCAAATAAATTAATAAAATATATTTGTGAAGCATCATATCCCCTGAAAATTTGCCAAATGCTTCTTGAAGTTGGTCAGATCATGGAATTTTTGCATGCTTTTGTTTTGCGCACCCTGCTTGTTTATTTTAAATGGGCTTGTGCATGCCTGATGTTTAACCTGTAATCTTTAATGAAGCACCAGACCAGTGTGATATAGGAATAATATTATAAAAGATTAGGGTGATTGAATTTTATTTGTTCTTGTGTCCCGATTCTGTCTCCATCTAAATTCCTACGGCAAGAAAAAATAATGGTTTTGTTTGCTGTAAACAGGGCAGAGGACTTGAAGAAGCCTTTTGGCCAATTTGGCGATGTTAAGGACATCTATCTTCCAAGGGATTACCACACTCGGTGAGCATGTGTAGATTTGTGCCCTTGTCTTATTCTGTACTTCAAGTCAGGCATTTGTTTTTTACACACGTAAATGTATTGTTTAACTTTCAGTTGATGCTGCTAGGTAACCATCTTCATTATTTCATCATCTATTTTTTTCATTTAATTGTATCATCTATAATTGGATTCAAAAATTAAGATTTTTGAAATTTAGCAGCGAAAGTAAGGTTTATGAAGACCTCAGTCAAGTGTTAAAGATTTCTGTTGGCACATTCTAGTTGTAAGAGTTCTGTTGACGTCAATCAAGTAGTAAAGAATGGAGGTGATGTTAATGTATATGAAGATTGGAAGAGAATCTGGTTTGAATACATGTGAAGATGTCAAGATTTTCAAGTCTTGAAGATTTTCAAGCATCTTAATTATCTCACTTACAAGGTCAGCTGCCTAGTGCTTGCTTATGTGATTATCACGGCCTTCCATTTCTTTGAATTGGTATGAGCTATTAATTTCTAAGAAGCCTTTGGTATTTCAGAACCTCAATATTGCATAGATAGATTGACTGAATTCTCTCCAGTGAAGTAGCTGTCTCTGTCAGTCTTGAACTTTTTTGAAGACTACATTCACTGAGACATTAATTGCCTCGATGTAAATAGTTTTTAGGAGGGCTATTTTATTTTCTTAAAGTTGTGTGAGTGCATTCTGACATTTACATGCTAAAGACCATCCTCTCTGAAGTCTGAACTGCTCAGGCAAACTTTTGTAACCTGAAAAACTTTTCATGTCTGCAGCTCTTTGATTTTATTAATTTAAATTTCAATTTTTTTTTTCTTTCTGTAGTGAACCACGGGGTTTTGGGTTTATCCAGTATGTTGACCCAGCTGATGCTGCCGATGCTAAATATCAGATGGATGGTCAGTTGTTCCAAGGTCGGGAGATCACTGTTGTTTTTGCTGAAGAGAACAGAAAGAAGCCAAATGAGATGAGAGCCAGGGAACGAGGAGGAAGGTAGTGCATTCATATATGATCATGTTTTGTGGTCAAAGATAATCAAGACTTTTATGTTTGTGCATTGGAAATTTATTGTTTGTTTTATTTTTTTTGTTTGTTTGGTCGATTCATTATTGCAGAGGCCGTGCATATGATCGGAGAAGGTCCCCACCTCGTTATTCTCGATCCCCACCACGCTATGGGAGGTCTCCTTCCCATAGTCGTGATCACTACTCTCCTCGAAGGAGAGGATACTCGAGGTATGCCATTATTTTTGGTGTTTTATTTCTTATATCTATGTAATCGGAATGTTTTAACCATAACTGATACAGAAATTGGCTGCGAGATCATGATCATGTCTGAAAAATGATTTTTCAAAGTTACAGATCTGTGCTTGACCTTTTATTTTCATTTCACTAATTAAATATATTGTGATTTAAAAACTTAAGGCTCTACACCTAGTTTAGCAAACTTTTTTGTAATCAGGTTAAACCATCAAGGTGGTAACATTTTCCAATTTGAATTTGAGATCCTCAAAACTTTTATGTATTTATGCAGTTTATCATATAAAATTTGTTTTCAACATATTAATTCCAACTTTGTGAGTTTTTCAAGTTACCTGGCACCCCAACTTTTAAAGTGGCACTTTTTACACCTTACCTTTTGCTTTTTTAGTAAATCATCGTAATTTTAGGAGGAGAAGAAATATAAAAGTAGGATTTTGGTAAGAGTACGAATGTGGTGGTGTAAAGGAAATTAATCTATTTTTCTTCAAATGCTATTGTACAACATACCAGCCCTTTGCTTCCCAGCCATTGCATCACCCAAGCAAAAAATAAAAAATAAAAAACAAATCTTCAACAGAGTGAAGCAAAAGCAATTACAAACAGTAAAAATACGAAAAGTTCCAATTTGCCAATATATTGAAATTGCCGAAAAAAAAAAAACGTAACTAAATCAAAATGGAAAAGCAATCTTTTCTCACCACCCAGATGGAAAACCCCTCTTTAGAAAACAATATTCGCAGGATATGCTTTTAGTCGATTTAATTGCGAACAAGGGGGATTTCTCCAATCTCCAGGCAGTGTGTTACTGTTTTTTGCTGCTTTCCCCCTTTTTTGTCATCTCATATGTTTTATTTGTGTGCCACTCAACACAACAAAAATATGCAGGTCTGTCTCTCCTCCTCGTAGGGCTAGATACAGTAGAGAAAGATCATACTCAAGATCCCCAGCACGTGAACAGTCTCCTCCGTATAACGGCCCAAGGGACTACAGTGTGAGCCCAGTGAGGGAACGTTCACCTGCTGGGTCAAGAAGCCGCAGCCAAAGCCCAGCCCGAAACCGTTCTCCAGAAAGGGCCCGAAGCCCGAGCCGCAGCAGGAGCCCTTATCCTCCGGCTGAGTATTCAAGGGGACAGAGGAGGGCAAGGTCCCCTAGCCAGTGACCCGACTGATTGACCTGTGTTTTGGGAAAAGAAATGCGTTTGTGCCGTGCTGTCTTATTAGCCATTACTATCTTCTTTTTAACTGCTTTGCTTTGGTGACTAGACTCTTTTCTTTTCTTGTTATGTTTCTTTTCTGCTTGGATTGTTTCTAAGATGTTTGCGATGATTTTGGATTTCATTACTCTCGGTTGTACTTGAATTGGTTGAGATGCTTTAAGTTCTGTGTGCTTTTTTAGTTTTGGGATGATTTTTGGATTTGATTATGTTGCATTTCTTATGCTTAGTTCTATTGATTGATTCGAGAATGAATGCAAGAAACACTTATTATAAGCTAAGGAGCACAAAATGATTTAAACTTAGAATTGAGCTGTTTTTTTCCTGAAATTTGGGATTGTGTTGTTTTTTCCTTGAAATTAAATGGTGACATAGTTTATCTTAATTACAAATTATGCAGTTACGTATATCTTTATTTCTTCATACTTCAAGTCTTTCAAGATGTTTGGAATAATTATCTTTATTTCTTCGTACTTTAAGTTTTTCAAGATGTTTGGAATAATTTTGGATTTTATGTATATCTTTATTTCTTCACAATTCAAGTTTTTCAAGATGTTTGGAATGATTTTAGATTTTATTATTCTCGGTTGTACTTGAATTGGTCAAAGTGCTTATGCTTTGTGTGCTTGTGTTTCAGTTTTGGAATGATTTTCAGATTTGATTATGCTACATTTCTCATGCTTAGTTCTACTTAGTTCTATTGATTGATTCGATGCTTAGTTCTATTGATTAGTTCTACTTAGTTCTATTGATTGATTCGATGCTTAGTTCTATTGATTGATTCGAGAATGATGTAAGCTTATAAATTGCAATAAAAACATGAGCACAATTTGATTTAAACTTAGAATTGAGTTGTTTTTTCTTGAAATTTGGGATAGAGTTGTTTTTTCCTTGAAATTAAATTATGACGTAGTTTATCTTAACACAAGATCTACTCTAAATACAAATTATGCAATTAGGTATATCTTTATTTCTTCATAGTTCAAGTTTCTTCCTTTGATAGAGTCTTTTTCCTTCTAATGAAGCAGCCAGAATTGCAAAACATATAATCAACACATCTCAAACAACTAACAGAGAAATTAACACATCAACACTGGTTGGAGGCCATTTTTAAGTAGAACAGATAAACTAACACAGCTCAAAGCACTAGTTGTAGGCAATCGTAGTGATTGATGGTTCAAAGACAAGAAGTTAGGACTTCGATGGAATGAGGATCAAGAATTCAGTTAATCATACCAAACATTCTACTCACGACAGTTGATGGTTCAAAGACTATGAAATAATGATTACAATGGGTTGCAGACCTGCAAGCTACTCATACCATATATACTACAATGGGTTGCAGACCTATAAGTTAAAGTTACTCATACCAAGTATTCTACTTACGACTAGGTTCAATATCTTGGTACTTGGTAAAACGAGATGAATTTTTCAATTTTCCTTATGGAAAGGGAATCCTGGTCACGACTCTTTCTCCAATCCGTTGGCAAACATATGACGAAAATGACAAGAAAAAATATAACTCGAATGAACGATCTCTCTTACACCACAAAATGAAGGAGGCTTTAAGTAGAAATTTTGGTTGTCGAAACGTAAACAGTTATAAATATTTTTTTTTTTGCTGAGTTATATGAATTATACTAAGATTACTAAGAATGTTTATGATGATATGGTTTTTAGAAAAAGTGTTATGATGGTATGATGGTTAGCCCCGATCCCGCCTGAATTCCGTCACATGTACATCATAAGTTCTTCATGCTAGATTTGAAGGCGTGGCTCGCTTCTAACTTAATGAACTCATTCGAGACTCCTATTGACGTCGATAATTGGGAGTGCTTTTTTGGAGTGATCTTGTGGAAATTATGGCAATGGCGAAATATGCTATTTTTCAAAGTCGTGGGAAGGAAGCCAATGGTAAAGTGAATGAGATCCAAAACTTCGTTAATAGTATACTCCATTTTGAAAAGGGCGATCAGAAACTTGGAGGCACCGGTGCTTCTCGAGTCCCGCGTCTTATCCGTTGGGAGGCGCCACCGACGTCTCGGGTGAAAGTGAATTCTGATGGGGCTTATAATAAATCCTCGGGTACGACTTCTACTGGAAGGTTGATTCGAGATACTTATGGTAGATGATTAGGTGGTTTCATGATGAATATTGGGTTGTGCTCTATGGAGTTATGGGGGTTATTTCACGATCTTATTATGGCTTGGGATATGTGATATCGTCAGGTGGAGGTCGACAATGCCAACGTCGTGGGATTTGCAAGTAATACAGAAGATATAATAGGTGTTCATTTTGATTTGGTTTTTGGGATTAAAGAACTACTCAGCCGAAACTCGCAGGTTAATATTTCTCATATCTTTCGTGGTGAATTTATTATGTGGCGTCTCTTGCGGCATCAAGTTCTCTCGGTTTTCAACAACTTTAAGCCCCACCGTCCAGTATCGTTCTGAGGCTAGAGCACAACATTAGCCGTGTCTCTTATTCAGGGAATGTTTGTCTTTAATTATTGTTTGGCGCTAGCCTACCTTTTGTAACCAAAAAATTAAAAATAAAAATAAAAAATCAATTAACTAAATTTATGAAAAATGTCCTAAATATGTGTGAAAGTTTTTATGTCCATCTTTTAGATGAGTAGTAGCAACAGCAGCACCATGATGATTTTAGCTGGAGGCGGTGGCGGCAGCGGTGGTGGCGGGGGCGGAAGGGGAAGTGGAAGCGGTAGCAACGGTGGATGCGGCCGGTCGTGGCCGTCGACGTCATCCTCTTCGGCCTCGGGGAAAAGAATTCAGAAGGAGTTGTCGGAGCTGAATATGGACCCGCCACCCGATTGTGCCGCCGGCCCCAAAGCCGACAATCTCTACCACTGGGTCGCGACTATCTTCGGACCGCCTGGTATGGTACTCTCTTGCTTCACCGCTTGTACCCTTTACAAGTCCCCCGATTAGCTGTATTGGGTTGCAGCGGAGCTATAGTACCCTGCGCTATAAGAGTTGTACCTAGAGAATTACTGCAGTTTTACAACGATTTATACAGTTTCTTGATTTGAGGGATATTCTAGTTAGGTTTTCTTTCGTTCTGATTTTGGCTGTTTGGGGGTTTGAATTTACTTTTTCTGGAAGAGAACAGAACGAAATAGGGGGCCATTAGTCGATCTTTATTTTCGTGTGAATGTTGCCAAACACGTTGACATGCATTTTTAAGAGTTTGAATTCGTGGTTTTAGTACCGGCCAAGGAATTGTGTAATATGATGCAGTATTCGTTAACGTGTTGTTCATCGACATCTTGCTGGTTCTATTAATGACTTTAACTAGTTTATTTGATCTAATCATTGGCTTCTTCTATTAGAGTATAAGAAAAGCTTCAACCTTTTATATTTTCTTTCAATGCTTGGATTAAGTTTGTTATGTGTTTCATGAAACTAATGCCGAAGTTGTCTTTAGAATGTGGGTTTTCTTTTTTTATCTATTTTATTTTTTTTAACTTTTGCTTTTTTAATTATGGTGATCTGTAATTGTTAATGAAGTTTGTTGAAGGTGAATGCAAGGAGCTTCTTAAGAAAATTTGATGGATCATCTAACAAAAATCTTGTCTATTTATTTCGCAGGGACACCTTATGAAGGAGGCATATTTTTCCTTGATATCACATTCCCCTACGATTATCCGTTTAATCCTCCAAAGGTACCTCACATTCTCACAGAAAAATACACCTCGTGAGACTTCAAAAAAGTGTGCCATATTGGAGAAATTACTGTTGTTAATTTTATTTGACGTGAAAGTCCTCTCTTTTGTTTTTGTTTTATTCCTCATGTTCGACCCCAGGTGTGTGCAGGTTGTGTTCAAAACTAGAATCTACCACTGTAATGTTGATTCTTATGGAAATGTTAGTTTGGATATGCTGAATGATGGATGGAGCCCAGCTCTTACCATCTCGAAGGTGCTTTTAGCACTTAGATCAATATTTACCAACCCTGATGCATGTAAGAATCTTTTTAACTGATTAATTAAAATGAATTGCCTATAGGCTGTAGCACATTTGTCGTCTGGAGTCCATATAGCGAGAGTTATAATAGTCACTTAACATTTGTTTCTATTTGCACTTTATTCAGTGGGTAATTTGTATAATAGTCCCTTAAACATGAGGTGATGAAATTTCCTATCATGCTGGTTTTTGCAGATAAACCCTTTGTTCCGGGCATTGCACACTTGAGTGATCGGGCAAAGCATGATGAGCTGGCTGCCGACTGGACTCAACGATTTGCAAAGTAAAATGACGTAAAAAGTGGCAGAGCAATCCAAATCACCTGGGCTAGAATTTTCTGGCAGAAAAAAAAAAAATTATGTATGTTTCTCCCAAAATGCTTACTGCATGTCGAGAGGGCGAGTTGTTTGAAAGACAAAACCCTATCATTTTTTTATAAGAGATTATTCATAATCATTTTTTATTTTTTTATTTTTTTTTGTGGGTTCTAATAAAGCAATTGCTTGTGAGAGTTTGAGGATGATTAATATCCTTACGGCATCAATTCTGAGCTATCATTTTGCGGCAAGATATGCGATATATCTACAACACCAAGGATACGGAACCCATGTAAATTTTATTTTTTCGGATTAGAATTTTCTATTCAACAATTTTATTCCATCTTCTATTCCATGATAAGGGTAAATGCCATGAAGGGAAACATGTTGTGTTGTGATCGTCAATAAAAAGAATTTGAGTTTGGTGGAGAGAGAGTAACGTGTGCTGAGAGTTAGGTGCAACAATTTGCATGTCATCACTAAGATGAGGACAAGATTTTGCCACGCAGACCCATTTTTTTTTTCTTTTTTCTAATTAAATCGTGAGAAATCTTAAATGCAGGGACCATTTTGTTTTTTTTTTTTCCTTGTCTTAGTAAATATGCATTTCGTTTATTGATGATGAGCACTATCAATAGTATCTCCCAAGTCCCAATTATTATATTATAAATTATTGCCACTCTCCCACTCCCACGCAACTCAAGCTCTGTTGAGGATGGGAAAGAGCATAAGGGAAGTTGGATTGGAAGATTTGTTGGGAGCTGGGCTTGAGCTTGAAGAAGCTAAAGAGTTGGAAAGGGAGCTGAAAGATAGTTATCGTTATGGGTTGGAAGGTAAGGAGCTATGGCGTCGGATAATGGGTCGCAAGCTATTGAAACCGTGGGACCCACATTCCATTCATCAGCTCCTCTACTACGCGGTCTACTCTAATTACGATGAGTCTCTCCATGGACCTCCACCCTATTGGTTCCCATCCCTGTAAGTTGTAACTATTGTGTGTGTGTGTGTGTGTGTTCGTGTGGATTTGGTCACTATCATCTTTGAATTCAGCCCTTCTATTGTTATTTATTCTTACAGATTTCAATTTTCTGCTTGATTACTCTTTCAGGATATTTAGGTAACCAATTAATGATATGAAAAAACAAAGAAAATTAAGCATATGGGAAGCGTCAAGAATTATGCTTTTTGCTAAGAATTTTCACAATGTTTAAAATGGTTTCTCACTGCTTGAGTATCTTTGTCTAAAGTGGATTTGTTGAAAGTTATCTGGGTGTTATGTATACATACAAAAAATCTAACTTTTTGAGTGCCATATATGTTTTTCAGAGAGTGTGAAATAATTAGTTTATTGTCTTCATGTGGTTATTTACAGGTTGTTCTTTATGCTCCTTGAGGATTGACCTAGAATTCATAAAATCTGACCTTTTTTTTTTCCTGGTGATTGTTTTGCATCCTTGTAATTTTCTTTGTCAGAAATCAGTCGAAAAACACAAATTTGGGACGTCTTATGGAATCTCACTGTCCTAAGCTACTAGGGGCATCATACAGAGACCCCATAACAAGTTTCAAACAATTTCATCAGTTTTCAGTTCAGCATCCTGAGGCAAGTGTTGTTAATGGGTTTTATTTTAATTTTTTTTCTCCTATAGAAATATGCATTTTCTGATTTCATATTAATAAACAACTTGATTTATTTTTTTATTAAATAGATATATTGGCACCTTATACTGAATGAGCTCTCAGTTCAATTTCTTGTCCCGCCAAAATGTATTCTCGACACCTCCAATGAATCCAAGAATGGGGTAACTTGGCTGCCTGGTGCAGTTTTGAATATTGCCGACTGTTGTCTGCATTCGAGCGATTATTTGAAAAAGCATGATGATAGCTTGGCAATTGTTTGGAGGAATGAAGGCCACGATGATGAAAACGTGGAGCATATGACATTAAAAGAGCTGCGAGAACAAGTAATGTATGCCCCAAATCATCTAAACTTCATGTTATTTAATAATCACACCGTTTATTGTGTAATCTGTGATTTTCGCATGTTATCACAGTGAATTATTGTACAGGAAAATCACCTAAGATGATGTTTGTAGGTTTCTAGGAACTTGTTAGCGCGTAATGTATGATAAATTGAAAGGGTATAAAACATTGAATGTGCTGTGAATTTCAAATTAACTATAAGATGGAGTTCTCGATTCTGATTAAATTGTACCTACATAGAAGATGACATCTGATAAACAGCCAAAACCTGCAATCAACTTTTTTCCCCTTTAATTGTTTGCATATGCTTCCTAAGTTTCTATATTGATTGATGCTTGACTATATCAATCGACTTGAAATGAATTTATTCTTAGTTAGTCAGAAATATGGCTTTCCCCTGCATGTCTAATCTATCTTGAAAATCAATGCATGGATATGGTTTCCTAAGTAACAAAGCCTTAATAACATTGAGGTAGGGTGGTAGCAAATGCACTGGAATCAGCATTTTCTCGAGGAGATGCAATTGCCATTGACATGCCCATGACAAACACAGCTGTTATTATATACTTGGCGATTGTGCTTTCCGGGCTTGTTGTTGTTTCAATTGCAGACAGCTTTGCACCTCAGGAAATAGCTACCCGTTTGCGTGTGTCGAAAGCTAAAGCAATTTTCACACAGGTGACTGCAAAATGTTGCGTGTGTGTCTGTGTGTGCGTTTGTTTTCTTTTCCCATTAAGTGTGTACAGTAAAAAAATGAAAAAACATAATAATTATTTTTATTATTCTATTGTTTGGATGTTTTCCAAATGATGAAAAGGCCTGTGTTGTCCAAATGCTAGCAGATAATTCATTATGTATGCATTCAGTGACTAGAGAATTGATACTTTGGAACTTTCTTGTGTAGAATATAGTCTGTTCTTATCTTGGAATTTCCTAAGAGCATCTCCAATGTGACTTTTGACATGATAAAATGTCATTCATATTATCAACTTTTGAAAGTGTGATACTATTTTTTTCTCCAATGCATCTTGTCAAGAACTCTTTCATGATGAGGTGGTTGTCATTTAATGTTGACAATGTTGAGCATACTTTCTAATATCTAACACCATGTTAAACATGATGACTCATCAATTTACTTTATATTTGTTTTAATTTTTTATTTTTCTTGTATCAATGAATTATTTAATTGGTCCACCTATACAAATAACATCTTATCAAATTTATGCATTGGAGATATTAGTTTCATTCAAATTTCCAGTCTTTTAACATTATTCCAATGTGGATTAACATTACAATCACTAATTGACATGTGTTAAAAATAATGGTCTTTCAAATTCATAACATTGGAGATGCTCTAACTTCATACAAATTCAGGATTTTATTCTACGAGGAGGACGGAGATTTCCTTTATACAGGTAGTACTTGCATTTGTAGAGAACAGTAACAGTTAAGCTGAATGATCTTTATATAATCCAATGTTCTTATGTCTCAAATGTAGTCGAGTAGTAGAAGCCGGCCCAGATAAAATTATTGTCATACCATCAACTGGTAAAGATGTAGCTGTTCAATTAAGAAATCAAGATTTGTCTTGGAAAGCTTTTCTGGAAAGTGCATATCGCCTGCCGAGGTAATCAAGATGATGAACAACTGATTTCGAATCTGTCACTACAAAATTGCATGATTTATGAAAACGTTCGATTTCGCAGAAGTAATTACTATTCACCAGTTTACCAGCCTGTTGATGCCATCACCAATATCTTATTTTCTTCTGGTACTACAGGTCAGTTATCTTTTATCTTAATCTCGTTATGTGACGATTTTTTTAAGGATGATTACGAAAATATACTCCCCACACTGATATAATGATATGAGCTAATCACAGACAATATAGTTAGGTTTACAAAATTACATTTCCTCTGGAGCTACAAAAGCCCNTCCCTTTAATTCACGAGTTGCCATTTTCCACCTTACGTTACTATTAAATATTCACATTCGAAGATGGTAACAAATATCGATGATGAGGTATTTAAAGTGTTGAAAGTAACTAGGATATTTTTTGGTAATTAGTCAAATCTAAATGGTACTTCTGATATTTTTTTATGCTCATGAAATGACATGTTTATAGGAGAGCCAAAAGCCATACCATGGTCGCAACTTTCCCCTATTCGGTGTGCGGCTGATTCATGGACACATCTTGATGTTAATTGTGGGGATATTTTCTGCTGGCCAACAAATTTAGGATGGGTTATGGGCCCAATATTACTATACTCGTGTTTTCTATCCGGTGCAACTCTAGCTCTTTATCATGGCTCCCCTCTAGGCCGTGGGTTTGGAAAATTTGTTCAGGTAATAGTTTATTAAGCTTAGCTGGCAAGAAATCCATTTCTTTTACATCTTTCAATTGCAAGTTCTCTTCCGTTAATTTCTCATATTATTGAGTTGTTTTTGTTATCATCGAAGACAACTGGATTTTTCTTAGTTAATCGAAACCTTGGTAGCTTTATGTTCTGAGACTATGCTTAAGATTTATACTCTTACTTGCCAGGATGCAGGAGTTACTATTTTAGGAACAGTTCCTAGCTTAGTGAAGACCTGGAAGAGTACACGTTGCATGGAAGGCCTTGATTGGACAAAAATAAAGTATTCTACAACTGATATCACAAAAAAATAGTATTTCCTTATTTTACTCTTTATTATTTATCGTTTTATTTTTGTGAACATTGACTAAAAACTCAACAGGACATTTGCTTCTACTGGTGAAGCCTCGAGCATTGATGATGACCTGTGGCTGTCCTCAACATCCTTTTATAAGCCGGTAATCGAGTGTTGTGGGGGAACAGAACTTGCGTCCTCTTATATTCAGGGGAATCTTTTGCAACCTCAGGCATTCGCAACTTTTAGCTCCGCCTCCATGGGCTCAGGCTTTGTTATTTTAGACGAAAATGGAATTCCTTATGTAAGAATTTTCTTGCCCGTGCTTATTTTCTTGTTGACAATGACTGATTTCAACTTAAGCTGGTTGATAAATTCCAAGAAAAATGTCTTTTTTGAAAGAAAAAGGGATTGTCAATGGTTCCGGCTTCTGGGCATTTTTTTTTCTTTTCCTGTTCCTTTACATTCTACTTTTCTGTGTTGGGTTTTGGGTTTTATTTTTTTTTTCTTTTTTTTTTCTCTCTTTTTTTTTTGTTTGTTGTAAATAGGCAAAATCACAAATGCTGTAGTTCTAATTTCCCTACAAGTAAAATATTGTGCTATGAGGATATCTTGCTCGTTACCTTGAGTTAGTTAAGATGTGTGATGGACTTATACTTTTTACCAAAGATTAGCGTCTTTTGGGCAACATTTTTTAACGGTCATTATACTTAACGGTTTTAGCCAGATGATGAACCTTGTGTTGGTGAAGTTGGCCTACTCCCACTCTACATGGGTGCGACTGATAGATTGTTGAATGCTGACCATGATGAGGTTTACTTCAAGGGTATGCCAATGTACAAAGGAAGGGTAAGCTTTTTGGTCATATTTAAGATTTGCCAATTTATATTGTCAATCTTACTGTTGCTGATCATATTCAACTCTTCTTTACCTATCTTCAAGTTTTGGAATCTAAATGCATGGGCATATATTATTAGATCAACTCGTTGGGACTTAAAAAAATACAATTTGATGATATACCTTTATGACAAAAAATCTAGCTACTTGTAAATAAATACCCCCTTCATATTTATGTTTCTATGTAGCAAAATAACACCCACTGAGGGTGCATTTTTGTAACAAATAAAAATCTCAGGGGAATCTTTGTAATATTATTCTATTTGCAATAATACCAAACCTCAGCGTACTAAAGTTTCCTTTTGCAATTACATCATCACCGTTTTCTAGTTTGTACTACTTTTAATATCATTTTCATAAATACGAATGGTGGCACAAGTCTGATCAAGAAAGGCAACCGTGAAATGCTGATTTTAATCATTAAATCCAACGGTCAAATTATGTTTTACATCTTACAGCAACTAAGAAGACATGGTGACATAGTGAAGAGAAGTGTGGGTGGGTATCTGATGGTGCAGGGTAGAGCGGACGATACCATGAACCTCGGAGGCATTAAGGTATTTATTAAATTCTCGTAAAAATTTCCCAAGTTGGGGACTTTGAGAACTANTCGAGAGCCATTCAGACTAACCTCAACCCTTTGTTCAAGGTTTTGATATATTTTACAAGAAAGATGTTATTTAAAAGGCTGAACTTTTTTTTTTTTTTCTTTTTAAATTTTATTTTGAAATGAGCAGGTGGGCTTTGTGAAGATAGTCCCGGAATTTCCCAGAACAGCATCAAATAAACTGCTGAGGAGAGTGTTGAGAGATGAGTTGAAGAAGGAGCTTCTAATACAGAGTAAAATTTAGCAACTGCTGAGGAGAGTGTTGAGAGATCAGTTGAAGGAGCTTCGAATGCAGAGTAAAATTTAGTTTCATGGGGGTTTTATTGCCTGTATCTGTGGGGTGGAAACATTGGGAATATTGGGAAAGCATGTTTTAGCTTCTTTGTTTTGCACTTTGGTTTGAGAGGAACAGTTTGTTCATTCTGAAAAGATACTTGTTACTGCGAGAGGTTGAATGAATTTATTGTCTCGAATGCATTGTTTTTCAAACTTCAAGAGTTTATTTGATTGAATATTAATTGATTATATTTTGGCCCATTTTTACATATATTCTACAAATTAGATTGAGGTTGGTTGGAGAGTATCAATAGTTTTTAGTATAGAATTCATGGAACACATAAAATAACGGAAGCACACATCACAAAATTTTCTTGTGCATGTTTCACTACTCTTTAGAATGATTGTGTACACACAATGTATTTTGCTTTTACACTGACTCCCTTTTAATTTTACCAACACTTTCTATTCCACATTTCCACTAATTCTTCTTTTGGCCAAATGGTGGACTTAAGAGCATGTCCAACACAGCGCCAGAGTTGTGCAAAATTTATTGTCCACTGCAGCGTAGATTTTTACGCCAGATGAGATATATCTACAATACTAGGCCACATATGGCGCAGTACTACTCATCTGTCCATCACTATATTGTTTTCTTTTTTTAATTTTTTGTTTATATATAATTTTTTGTGTAATATTTGTATATAATATTTTTATATATAAACATATATGTTATTAAAAATTGATAACTTAATTATAATTTTATTTAAAATTTATTAATTATAAATATTAATACTAACCATATCTATAGTAATATAAAGAGGTTGTTGGAAAAATACTTTTATAGTAAGTTTGACTAAAAAAATAAATAGTTTGACTTACTATTAATGGAAATTTCGAAAAAAACACATGTACTAAAAAAATTGAGATTTTTATGGTAACAAATTTGGAGATTTTAATGGTAACAAATTTAATTGAGATATCCCAAAAAAATTGGAGATTTTTATGGTAACAAATTTGGAGATTCCTATACCAAAATCTAATTCATTTTAAATATTAATTCATAGGAATCTACTTTTATTGGTAACAAATTTAAAGATTGTTATGCTAAAAAATTGAGATTTTGAATTTAGATATTCCAACAATTACGGATTTTTTTCCTATTCAAATTAATGTTGTAAATCAAACAAAAATTTATTCCAAAAATAATGGATGTTATTCCAACTATTGATAAACTCCAATCCCATAGGAGATTTCTATGGGATTCTTATGGTAACAAATTGAGATTCTTATGCTAAAAAATTGAGATTTTGAATTGAGATATCCTAACAATTTCAGATTTTTTCCCCTTCAAATTCATGATGTAAATCAAACAAAAAATTATTCCGAGAATAATGGATGTTATACTAAATATGGATAAACTCCAATCTATAGGAGATTTTTATGGGTTTCTTATGGTAACAAATTGAAGATTCTTTTGGTAACAAATTTGGAGATTCTTATACCAAAATTTAATACATTTAAATATTAATCCCATAGGAATATATTTTTATTGGTCACAAATTTGAAAATTCTTATGCTAAAAAATTGAGATTTTGAATTGAGATATCTCAACAATTACGGATTTTTTTCCATTCAAATTAATGTTGTAAATCAAACAAATAATTATTCTGAGATAATGGATGTTATACTAAATTAATATCACTGGGCCCACACGTTAATATGATATTAATTAGATAGATAAATTACGTAAATCTTTCCTAACAAAATGCGTTCCAATATTGTTAACCAATTTAATGGAATTTTCTTAACTATTTTGATAGGATTTTGGTAACCACGGGATTTTGTTAGCTTTTCGTGGAAACACGAATCTTCATTATTGATAAGGTTTGATAAGATTTTGTTTCCAATTTTTTTTGTTTTTTTTCCTCTCTCGAAAATTTGATAAGGTTTGATAAGATTTTGTTTCCTTTTTTTCTCTCTCTCGAAAATTTGAGTCGTGGATTTGAAAAAAAATAAATAAATAAAATAAACATATCATATTGATAAAGTTTTAGTGTGGGCATAAAAATCAATTTTGATTTGATTGAACTTTGTTTCATATAAACCTAAGAGAATCAGACGTTTGAAAAAATAAAATATTCATAGTAAATAATCATACCATATTTGTAAGGTTTGATTTGGAATATTGAGGCATAAAAATCAATTATGATTTGATCACATTTTGTTGTATAGAAGTTATCTTAGAAAATTTTACACGTTTCAAAAAATTAAAGATTATAATTTTGTAAATTAAAGTTTTGGATTTGTCCAAATAAATAGATAAAAATAAAAATATTATTTTTCAATCTATCCAAAAAGTTTTACCAAATTTCATTGTAACAAACTCCATTATTTTTGGCTACATAATCTTCTAAATATTCGTTCGTCCCTCACAAGTGAATCACGTTCCACATTTTTTTTTATTTTTTTAACAAAACCGATAACACATATTTTTAGAAGTCAATCATAATCATAATAAAAAAAATCGGATCGGATCATATTAAATACCTTACGTAAATATTTTTTTATTTCCTAGACATATGGCACATACACATGACTATATAAACATCACCAACGTTGAACAAAAAGTATTCGACATCCAATATATCCCACAAAACAATTTTTTCTACAAGCTTTTACATCACCATTGAAAATGGCTTCGGATTTTGGAGTAATCAAGGATATCAAAAGATCCAATAAGCCACCAATCAAGCTACGCATAATTAGGATGTTCCAACGAGTTGAAGACGTACACAATTACCGAAATGTTCTTGAAAAAATCTATTATGATTTTGAGGTAATATATTCATTTAGTATTATTTAAATGCATCATTTTATGCAACATCTTTTATAATTTATTTATTGAAGTATTCATTATGCAATGTATTAGGGAGGATGAATTACTAGCATAATTCGACCTGTCAATATCCAAAAAATCATCGGTGATATCGAAGAAAATGGCGCTTATATCTTGACAAACTATCAAGTGAATAGCAATACTGGCATCCATAAATCGACAATAAGTAAAAGGAGGATCATTATCAATGGTCAAACCAAGATTATCAAATGGAGGGGTGATTTATCAAATGGAGAGGTGATTTATCAAATGGAGGGGTGATTTCTCTATTTCTAACTTTAATGGATGTTCGTAACATTGATGAAGTCATGTTGTTTGGTACGTTATAATTTTTTTGTTTATTTCTTATTTCGATTTTTTTAATTTAAATCTGTAATAAACTATTTTATATGTTATACATTTCAATATGATGTATTTTCTTATATTTTTGTAGATGTTATTGGATTAATTGTTTCGCATTATGTTTTCTTACAATATGACTATAAACAAGAGTCAGGAACAATCATTATCGCATGTGGGCTTCTTTCTTAAGAAACCAGTGTTTAGTCATGGTCAATTGTATGTTGCTGTCTCCCGTGTCACAAACAGAAATGGGTTTGAAAGTCCTAATTTGCGGCGATGATGACGTGCCAAAGAATCAAACCACAAACGTTGTATATAAGGAAGTGTTCAATAATATATAGATTTTATTATCATTGTATTTATTAATTTATTTATTATTAATGACATGATCTTTCCTTTAGTAAGTACTTTGAATTTTAACTAAACATTGCTTTATAAAAGGGACGAAGATAATAAATCAACATTGCTTTATAAAAGGGACGAAGATAATAAATCCCCGTGCATCGCACGGGACTGTACTAGTATTGATAATTTAAATAACTTAATATGTATAAGATAATATATTTATTAAATTATATTTTTGTCATTCTAATTAATTTAAAATAATTAAAATAAATTGTAAATATTAATGTAGAGTAAAATGTAGCGCGAACGGTTGAAGAAGAACTTTGAATGTTTGTTAACTCTACTCTAGAGTAGAGTAAATTCTACACTAGAGTACAGATAAGTACAGATGGACTAACTATTCTTTTGGCAAAATGGTGGACTTAAGAATGTACGAACTTATTGCATCCATATAATGATATAAATGGACGTACATATGCACGAATGCTCGAAACCGCTGGTCCCGAGCGAGGATCGGAGGGCACTGAACTGGCCCGAATATATGCACGAGTCGGTTCATTGAATCGTCGGTTCTTGGCCTTTTGATTCATTACGAAAATAAAGAATAATTAAAAAAAGGTAAAACCTTCGGTTCCGGTGTCAGTTCGAGTCCAGAATCGAAACTGTCGGTTCAATAAACTATATGGTGTAATATAATAATAATTATTATTATTATTATTAGGTATCTTGAAGAATAAGTTAGGAATTAAATATTATTATAAGAGATCTTGTCTTGTTGGACAAGTTAGTTTAGGGTTTTGAGTGTTTTATTTAAAGACTCCTCTTCTTTGTTATTCAGTGGTTGATTTGAAATGAAATAAGATTAGATATTGTGTCTTGCGTGTTTTACGAGAGAGTATCTCGTTTACTCATTTATCCTATCCACTCGTACGCTTCCCTACATCAGTTGGTATCAGAAGTCAGCACGATTCACGATTCTGTCGCAAAGACAAGATGCTGCAAATGACAGGCGTGTCGCCGCCATCTACAACCTGAGCCGCCAGACCGAGTGGTTTGGCCGCGAGCTCGAGACGATGAGTCATGAGATTGCAGATCTATCCGCGGAGATCGGGGACATACGTCTAACTATCCGTACCTTGGTTCAGGACAAGCAAACGTACCGTGACCCGACAATTGGGGCGTGTGCGGGGGAATTCACGGAGGACGTGGAGGCCGTGGTACAGGCTGGCCGCTGGAGATCTCCACAACCACCGTCCGGTGACGAAGACAGCAAGGAGACAATCTCGGAGGTGAACCCCTTCGGCGATTATCAACCTCCATACGTCGAGGCTGAGACATTCGCTGCATACGGTGGCCATGATATGCGGCGATGGGGCTCGGTCTTCGCGGACGACGACGATCAACGCAGCGACAGGGGCTGGCGCGAGGAGGCAGCCTTCGCTAGCGGATATCGTGCCCGACGCGATTGGGGACTTGATCGCGAATACGGTCATTGGGAGGGCCCGTTTCACGTTGACATCCCAGAATTCGATGGAGAGCAAGTTGGCGGGATCGAATCTACTTACCCACTCCTGGAACAACTATTACCCGAGACGAGCGATCTTCCGACATAAAAGAACTTACTTTATTCAATGAATGAACATTCATCCCTACTGTTGTTCATAGTTCTCCATACTGTTCCAAGCTGGGCCATTGTACGACGGTCCGCCGATCTTTTATAAAGAGCCTCCAGTGATCGAAAAAAATCTTTGCGGGGACACGGGAATCGATGAGGACGCAGTTGTCTGCATGGATGGCGATGACTACAAAATTCGTAGTTGATCGGTGTCAATTGATGTAGACTCAGATATTGATACATCCATTGCTTATAATTCTTGTGATAAGTGGTATCACGCTTTTTATGTGGGATTTGATCCTGAAGGCAGATGTGTTTGCTCATGGTTGTGCCCAAGGTGTATTGCTACAATGTCTTTATCTGGAAGGGTCTTGGTATATGTTGCTGATGTTGGTGAGAAAGCTGTAGACGTATCCCTGTCTGATGAAAATCAAGAGAGTGTTGAACTTGTTGGGCGACATTCAACCTTCGTGTTCGACCGGGGAAAAAAAGGGGGTTTGCCTGCCATGGGTTCGATACCACACGCCGGTCACGGGATCGCGTCAGCTTCGAGGGCGAAGCCTTCTGAACAGGGGGAAAATGGTGTAGAATAATATTATTATTATTATTACCATTAATATTGATTAATATTATTATTATAATTGTTTTTATTTATCTTGTCTTGGTGGACAAGTTAAGGAGTAGAGTTTATGGGAGCCTTATTTAAAGGACTTCACATCTATTATTTGAGGTGGTTGATTATTGATTAAGAATATGAATTGATTGTGAGTTTTTATCGAGAGAGTATCTCGTTTTATCCTTCTCATTCGTACGCTTCCCTACATCACTATAAAGTATTGAACATGAACCAGATCCGTCAAAATCACGGGCCGGTTCAAAACCCGTGGTCAACGGACCGATTTTGTGTCGGTTCGGGCCTCCCATAACTATGTCTACTGAGTTCCAATAATAACTATGAAAATATGCAGCCCCGAGTTATATTTTTTTTTTTTTCTGGATATGCTCGTACTCTGAAGTAGAGTAGCATTGTAGCGCAACATTGAACTTAATCTAATCATGGTACGCCTAGGACTGCAAACGAGCCGAGCCGAGTCGAACATTGGCCTTATCGAGCAGGATTAATTTTTTTTTTGGCTGCTCGAGCTCGAGCTCGAGCTCGATTTTTTAGGCTCAAGCTCGACTCGATAAAACAATATCTCGAGCTCGACTCGAATTCAAAATGCTCGAGCTCGGCTCGAGTTCGGTTCGAAAATTTTCAAACAACTTTGTCAAATTATATATATAGAAGGGGTATTTCAGTAATTGACCATATATCTCGAGCCGCTCGACAATGTAAAATATGGGCTTGAACTCGACTCAAATTCGTGCTCGAGCAGCTCGAGCTCGACTCGAGTTCAGTCAAACTCGAGTTCGAGCTGAAATTTGATTCGAGCATTCGCACCGCTCGACTCTTGTGCAGCCCTACGTATGCCAAAGCAAATGTTCGGCCTTATAAGTAGTATCACTTACATTAGGTTCTCTACTGCCAAAGCATAAAGAATTACATTATAACATATCTTCTTATAGAAGTCCAATCTAACTGTTAATTATATTTTTCAATTAGTTAAACGAAAATTTAAGGTACTAAAAATGGTAAAGAGTTTGGATACTAAAACGGTTTTTTCCCTTTCAATTCAAACAATATGAGAAAACAGAAAATGAAATAAGGGAAGGAAAAAGAGAGCGGAGTGAGAAGAAAGAGAAAACGAATGGAGCCCCTCAAAATATTCGGAGCATCGGTTATTAAGCAGAAACGCAAACATGGTCGCACTATAAATACGAGGAGCGATATTCTGTAGAGAGAGAAAGCTAGTTACACTTTTCCGGAGAGAGAGAGCAAAAAAACAACAGGAACGCAACGCAAAGATATTTTTACGCCAATAGCGCCACCGACCGCACATCTCGCTAACTAAAATTAGGGTTTCGTCCTTATCTACCTTCCATTTTTATTGTATATGCCTCCACCCCTACCTACTCTCTCTGAATTTATGTATGTACCTGAGTTTTTCCACCTGATTTCAACATCGAATCATTGAATTCTATGAAGTGCTCTTGTTTTCATATATTTTCCTTTAGGAAGTAATGTCATGATGCATTCTCTTTCTGTCTCATTTTTCCTGCATTTGCGTGTTGTATACTTTCATATTTGGTAATTTATGTAGAGGTTTGCTTGTGGGTGGCATTTCGAATTGGCCTTTAACGTTTATGCGATTTTGCCAATGCTTTTATGCTGAGGCTCTTCAGAAATGCATGATTGAGTGTCTTTTATCAAAGATTTGATTGATGATGACGACAATTTTGGGACTTTTGTTGGTTATGCAGTGCTGAATAGTTTCTGTGCCTGGACTCAAAGTCTCGCCTTTAGGATATTTTAGGGAAATTTCGATTGAGGAGAAGAGTTCCGGGATTTTTCTGTTTCTTTTTCCAGTATGCCTACTTCTTGGTCAGATGCAATCGACAAGGCTCCTACCAATGAAGGCTCCGGAGCCAACTTTCGTGCTTCCAGATCTTCAACTTATGTCCCGCCACATCTCAGGAACAAGCCTCCTTCAGCAGACCCTTCGCCAGCTCCTCTTTCCTATGCCGGAGCCACATACGGAAATGACCCTTACGCCCCCGGTGCTCCATCTATGGGCAGTACTTTTCATCCTGTGGGTGTTTGGAAAGATAGAAACGGAGGTTCCGGTGGTGGTGGCAGCAGTGGCGGCTGGAATAACAGAGGCGGCGGCAGTTGGGATCGTGGGAGAGAAAGAGAAGCTAACCCTTTTCAAGAAGATGCCGATGCAGAACCAGCATTTGGTGAGCAGGAAAACACGGGGATCAATTTTGACGCGTACGAGGATATTCCGGTGGAGACGAGTGGGAGAGATGTGCCGCCACCGGTGAACACGTTTGCGGATATTGATCTCGGTGAGGCTTTGAATCTAAACATTCGGAGGTGCAAGTATGTGAAGCCGACTCCTGTGCAGAGGTATGCCATACCAATCGCGCTTGCCGGGCGAGACTTGATGGCCTGTGCGCAGACAGGTTCTGGAAAGACGGCGGCGTTTTGTTTCCCGGTAATTAGTGGGATCATGAAAAGCAGTCAATCTGGGCCGAGGCCACCGCGCATGCCGCGCATGGCTTTTCCGTTTGCTCTCATTCTTTCTCCCACTAGGGAGCTTTCAATGCAAGTAAGTTAGTGTTAAGCTCTGCTGATTGTTCTCTCTTTCTCTCTCAGTTATGTAAATTCGTTAATGGGTATTGTCATACAGATCCATGAAGAAGCCAAGAAATTTGCTTATCAAACTGGCGTCAAGGTGGTTGTTGCATATGGTGGTGCACCTATCAATTTACAGGTCTCTTTTGTTTACTTATTGGGTTGGTTTTCATCTCTAGCCTACCCCAACTTGCTTGGGACTAAAAGGCTATGTTGTTGTTGTTGTATTGGGTTGGTTTTTTAGTTGCATTATTCCTGCTGACGAACCCACATTTTTATATCAGTTTGATCTGGAATTCTCGTCCCTATCACTTTTGTATGTTTATCTTTAGACATCTTTAAAATAAAAGGATTCATCTTATGCAGTTTGTGAAACTACGTGAAAGTTCCATTGCATCTGCGTGGGATTTTTAGTTAGGGTGGTTTGAGCATCTTTCTGCATTTATGCCAGACCTTTTAGATGATTTTGCTATTAATATTATTAGCACTAAGTGCTCAACTATGTGTTGAAAACTAGAAACGGACTCACTTAGAATGTGTAATTGCCCATTTTTGTGAGTTTAATTTAGTTATATGGTGCGCAGTATACCCGGAGATTCTCTTGATCATAAGTTTTGAGTGCATTGATTAATATTGCCACAAAGTTTTTGATAACATGTGTGGCTCAACTTTTATTTCTAATGCCCTCTCAAATTAAATTATTCAAATAAATTATTTTGATATAAAATTAAGAGTGTGTTGCATGCTCTGTAGGAAACATTTTACACTCACAGAAGAAATTATTTCACCGTCTGATTGATATTGTGTTGGC
This sequence comes from Striga asiatica, assembly GCA_008636005.1. Classification (NCBI taxonomy): domain Eukaryota; kingdom Viridiplantae; phylum Streptophyta; class Magnoliopsida; order Lamiales; family Orobanchaceae; genus Striga; species Striga asiatica. Next base: position 1,181,153 of record BKCP01009403.1, on the reverse strand, counting down.
ATTGTTCCTGTACCTTAATCTCAAGAAAATTTATTTTAGCATCCCATGCTCCCCAGGACGTTACGTTCCAAACGTTTTTTATGACAAGGAACCATGATGCAGCTATTGGTATTCATTAATTTTGAGTTTAATCTATGTCTCCCATGTAAATCTCTATGATGCTTGATTTTATTTGCTTGCCAGAACCTCAACTGTTGCGTCTTTTGTACATAATATGTAGAAATTCTGTTTGTTGCCTACATTTTATCTGCATTACATATTATCTGCCTTGCTCAAGATATTAGCTGTTACTTGTGATACTGGCTCTTTGACAGCTTCGAGAACTTGAAAGAGGTGTGGACATACTTGTTGCAACTCCCGGACGGTTAGTGGATTTGTTGGAAAGAGCCAGAGTCTCATTGCAAATGATTAAGTATTTAGCCCTAGATGAGGCAGATAGAATGTTAGACATGGGTTTTGAGCCTCAAATAAGGAGAATTGTGCAACAGATGGACATGCCTCCGGCTGGTGTACGGCAGACATTGTTGTTTAGCGCTACATTTCCAAAGGAGATTCAGGTTTATTTCTGAATTTACAGACTCCATGAGATCTACTAATATCATTTGTTTTTAGCATAATGACTTGGCAAGTTGATATGGAAGTGTGATTTGACCTAAAAGTTGAATGTCAGTGCCTTCCGTTAATAAGGAATGATTGCATAATTTGCACGAGGTTGTTTTAAAGAAATTCACTTATGTTTTAAATATGCAATTGCATGGGCAGAACTTTCAGTCTTATTTCTCAAGTCACTTCATCCTGGAAAATTGGCCAGACAAATTTACCATTTTCTTTTTCTTCCCATTATCATTTTGTCATGTTCTGTTACATTATTGTTATGTGCAGAGGCTGGCTGCTGATTTTCTATCAAATTACGTGTTTCTGGCTGTTGGAAGGGTTGGATCTAGTACCGACTTGATTGAACAAAGGGTTGAATATGTGCTTGAGACTGACAAAAGAAGTCACCTGATGGACCTTCTCCATGCACAGAGAGCAAATGGTCTTCAGGCTAAGGTATGATCGGAATACTATAAACTTTTATATATTCATATGTTTGGGTGTATAGAAGTGATGGAGTGTCACTATAGCTGAATTCAAATTTTTGCGTTGGTGGTCTGATTTGCAGCAAGCTCTTACTCTTGTTTTTGTCGAGACAAAGAAGGGAGCAGATTCGCTTGAACACTGGCTCTGCGTTAATGGGTTTCCTGCTACATCCATACATGGTGACAGGACACAACAGGTTAGTTTTGTCTACTTCATAGCATTTTTTTGAAGGGCACGAACTTTTACAAACTCGTGGATGTGTAGATGCATTTTGAACTGATGACATGAATTTAACCAAATATGAGAAGAAAAGGACATAAGTTCACGACTGTTCCCACAATATCCAATATTCGCTAATACATTAGACCACAAGTTTCATGAAATGAGATTTTCTACTGACGCGTTCTTTAGGAGTAAATTACCAACATGTATGTGACTGAGAAATTAAGAGTGTTTGTTTACAAATTTTTCAATTCTATACTCAATTCATACTCAAAATCTAACTCAACTTTAACTCAACTCCACTATCCTCAATATTATCAATATAATTAATAATATCAATCATCTATCTCCTACATCACATCCATTTTCATTTACTCACATAAATTTAACTAACCAACACTTCACATCATCTCTCATCTACTTTTACATCAAATCAACTTTAATTATTATATTTTAAATTTATTTTAATATAAACTCAAAATCCCACTAATTAACAACTAACCATACCACCTTTTCTCAATCAACTCTGATGAACCAAATACACTCATTTTGAGCGGATATATTTGTATCCAAGCACGCTCTAAGCACATTCCATTACATCATTTGGACTAGTTTTAGTTTAATATTTCTCTAAATTGTTTATCATTCCCTACGATCAAAATTAGTTGACTAAGTTCCTCTCTGACTTATAGGAGAGAGAATATGCTTTGAGATCCTTCAAAAGTGGGAAAACACCAATCCTAGTCGCGACTGACGTTGCAGCCCGCGGGCTCGACATCCCGCACGTGGCCCACGTCGTCAACTTTGACCTCCCCAACGATATCGATGATTACGTCCACCGGATCGGCCGTACGGGCCGGGCCGGAAAAACGGGCCTAGCCACCGCTTTCTTCAACGACAACAATTCCTCTTTGGCTAGGCCGCTGGCCGACCTAATGCAAGAGGCAAACCAGGAAGTCCCTGCCTGGCTTTCACGCTTTGCCGCCAGGTCATCGTTCGCCGGAAAGGGCCGCCGTGGAGGAGGAGGCTCCGGTGGAAGATTTGGTGGCAGAGACTTCCGGAAGGATAACAGAGGTGGAATGGACTTTTACGGTAATAATAGTAATAATAACAGTGGAGGTTATGCTTCTTCTACCTTGACAAGTGCGTGGGACTAACGAACGATCTCGACTATATGTTTTTGCTTGCCTCGGCATTTGCAGTTATTTTTTTAGTAAAAATATTTCATTTTTTTTCTTTTTTGGTTATAATTTTGCTTGTTGCTTTTAGTATGGGGGGTCTAGCTGTCGTGTGGTATGTATATTTTGGAGGGATATTTGTCTTCCGAAGCACCGTCTGAGGGTGATGTTGGTTGTGCAGTTACAATGTGTGGTGGTGGGTAGATCTTTGTTTGTTCGGATGCTGGGGTTGTATTTCTTATGGCCTTTTGATTATTTGAAATCCTTCTCTCGGTTTTAAATACCTTATTATGCAGACGACGGCCCTTCCGATTATTGGTTCTTGACTTTGAATGTTGCGTTGGATGGTGTTGTATTATTCTAGGACTGGTGTTTAGGTGATTCGATTAAAATTAGAGCTACGTAATTCTGTTGCTACTTGTATATAGTGTTCCTCCTATTTTGTTATATTATTTATTATCAATTAATTCTTTATCTTTATATTATATTATATATCATTACATTTCTCTCTTTAATATTGTACTCAAATATATTAAAGTGCACGTGGTGGTGAATGTTTTTGATCGATTAATTTTTGGCTGCTTAAGTTTAGTTGGATAAATTAAATTAATTTATTAAAAATATCATTGCAGGAAAAAAAAAAAACAAAACAAAACAAAACATACAAAATTGAAAAGCATATCATTTGCTAAAATATTATGGAGAAGATGAATTAGAATTCTGTTATGTGATACTATTAGATATCTGTGTACTTTATTAATACAAAGTCATTATTAAAATCCACACTATGTATTAGAGTTTATAATTTTTTAATTATTTAAAATTAAAAATTACTAATATAGAATCATTATTTATGATAACCAATTTCGTAACAGAGTAAATGTATTTAAACGCTAGCAACAAAAAAAGTAGTAATTTGAAAAAGTCTTTTGTTTCTAATATTGGCATTCATGCTTCTCTAAGAAAATCAAGACTTTTTCTTTTTTCCACTGCATTACTATTGTTTTATTTGTTTTTTATTTTATTCACAAATAATATTTTAATTTTTAATACATTAGAGCATACTTATGTGAATTTGTCATTTTTTTACGCGTTTCTATATAATGACGTTGTTATCTGATAACATATGTGGAAAGCATGCTCATACATGCTGCATGCACAAAACACAAGCAGACAAAGGAGATCGACCACCTCAGCATAAAGTGACATGCATGAAGAGTGAAGGTCAACATGAGTCAATGCCAAGTCATAAAGAAGCAGCTGTGGGAAAGAGAGAAAAGCATAATAGCAAGATAGGTTGAGATGGATTGTAGACCGTAGGATCTTAAGCTCATTAATATAAATAGCTTACCTTATTTGTAACCCTAGCTTTATAGAGAAGAAAAAGCATTCTGTCATTTCATGATAGTTTAAGGATGAACTATTTTGAGCTCTCATGTCTTATCACTTTCATGTCACATGTTTTAGATTACTTTTTTATCAAACATGGTATCAAGAGCCTAGATCTGGCATTGATCTCGAGCCTCATACCTTCCTCAGTCCACTTTATTTAGATCTTGAACTTACCTCAGTTTGGCATACATTTTGAATCTCAGATCCATCTTTTCATCCTCAGATCCACTGGCTTATCGAGATCATGGCCTCTACCACATCATCTGATAGCACTAGCAACCCCAACAACCCTGTAGTCAACAACAACTCCTCTTTTATTCACCCTCAACACCAACTCATTTCTATCAAACTTACAGATGCCAACTACCTACTGTGGAAATAGCAAACCTACAGTGCCATTGTTGGCTATGGCTTGGAAACTTTCATTGCTGATGATTGTGCCCCACCACAGAGGTTTATTTCCTCTGAAAACACATCCCAACCCACCCAAAACCCTGTATATGCCACATGGCTGAGACAAGAACAACTGCTTATGTCATGGCTGTTATCTTCCTTGAGTGAAAATCTTCTCATAATGATGGTTGGCAAGAACACATCTCGTGATGTGTGGCTATCCCTGGAGTCTAATTTCTCAGGTCTGTCCAAGGCCAGACTTATGCACCACAAACTCCAGCTACAAACATTGAAGAAAGGATCTAGCAACATGAGAGAGTTCTTGGGCAAAGTCAAAGCTTGTTGTGATGCCCTAGGAGTTGCTGGTGAACCTGTTTCTGAACAAAATCATATCCTCTACATCCTTGCAGGCCTAGGGAGTGAATATAACCCTGTTGTGGTTGCAGTAACCTCGAGAGTGGAGCCTTATACCTTGAATGAACTCTATGCTTTGCTCCTCAGCCTTGAGTCTAGGTTGGATGTCACAACATAGTCCATAGTCAACTCAGATGGCTCTATCCCTACAGTGAATGTGGCCTCTCAGCATTCAACTACTCAAAAACCACCATCTCCTTTCTCCACCCAAAGAGGATATTTCCCAACTCAAAGAGGCCGAGGCAGATCCAACAACTATAGAGGAAGAGGGGGCAGAGGCTTGATACTATGGTAAAGTTATTCACTTGCCGACACTCTTGCAAAGTTAGTGTCCATGACTGACTTGATTCCTGGGAGCCCTGAATTTTGTTTTGCTTGCAGCTTGATCGAAGATCCCCAAAAGAGGATAATTTTTAATGGCATACCAGATGATTACTCAAGACTCCAATGGATAAAACTTTTGTATGCGAAGACGGAGAAGAATGAGTGAATATTTTTATTATTGTCTTGTCAGTATTTTTAGTGGACACCTATTTAATATCTAGCATATTGAATATTCTTGTCTATTCAACTTTGTTGCTACTTGCGTTTGTTAGACTTTAAATGCAATGATAACTATGTTGTTATTTGGAAGTTGCACTTTGAATTTTGTTATAAATGGAGTATGTTGTTTTGATCATATACAAGATTGTAAATTATTTTTTTATTGTTGTTTATAGGTATGGATTTGAGGGCCAAACCTAATGCAATACGTAAGAGGGATAGAGATAGTTTGTTTTATGACTCAGTGGCTTGTGCGATGGGTTATATCACTCTCTATTATGCTAAGTACATACACAAAGAGCCATGTTTTACTTCATTTATGACAGGTGAAAAATGGATGCATGAAATATTGAATGGACATGAAAAACGTTGTTTTCACATGTTTCGAATGTCCAGGAGCACATTTAGAGCATTGGTCATAGACTTAGAAAGTAAGTATGGGTTGCACCCTTCAGAAAGAACATCAACTTTAGAGAAAGTAAGAATATTTATATTTATTCTAAGTATAGGAGCCTCAAACCGTGAAGCCCAAGAGAGATTTCAGCATTCTGGTGAAACTATAAGTAGAATTTTTAAAGAAGTTCTGGATTCCATGGATGGCTTGTCAAGGGATATAATAAGACCTAGGGATTCTGAGTTCAAAGAAGTCCCATTGCGAATTGCCAATGATACTCGATATATGCCACATTTTAAGGTATTTTACTTATTACATGTTATCTTTGCGTTTACATTAGAAATAAATAATAGTCATCTAGAAAATGATATTTTTTTTTATTAGAACTGCATTGGAGCTATTGATGGTACACATATAGATGTTATTATACCCGAGGAGGATCAATTGCGATATAGAGGGAGGAAAGGGACCACTACTCTCAGTTTCATGGCAGCATGTGACTTTGATTTACATTTTACGTATGTTCTTACTGGTTGGGAAGGATCCGCTCATGATTCTCGAATTTTTCTGGATGCAATTACCAATCCAGACCTTAATTTCCCAAAACCTCCTACAGGTAATTTTTTTTTATTAATGTATCATTTAATTTTTTATCCATTACAATGTATCCTTTTCTATTTTAACTTAACAAATTGTTTGTCAATATTCTTATACATAGGTAAATACTAATTAGCAGACAAAGGTTATCCTGAAAGAGAAGGGTATATGACACCTTATCATAAGACAAGATATCATCAATCAGAGTTTCGGGGTGCAAATCCACGAGGGTCTCAAGAAATTTTCAATCGAGCTCATTTATCTTTACGGAGTTGTATTGAGAGAGCTTTTGGCATTTTAAAGGCGCGCTGGAAGATATTAGTTAAATTACCAAAATATTCACCTCGAGATCAAAATAGAATAATTTGCTCAACATTTGCATTGCATAATTACATTAGAATGAGCAAAATTCCTGATCCAGCATTTATGATCATTGATAAAAATATAAATTTTATTCCTCCAGAAGTGTTCGCGGATGTTGGCCATATTTCCCCGCAAGAGGTCTCGAACACAAGTACTAAGGAGATGACAAAAGTTCGAAATGATATTACTGCTTGTTTGATGGCAACTAGACAACATAGCGTCGTCGTCGTGCTGCTTGATCATTTGAATTATTTGTTTGAATAGACATGATTATGAAATTTTTGTACTTTCAAACGCTTGAAAACTTTGTAATTATTCTCGTGAAATCATTTACTTGGAACTTTTTAATTTATATTATTTATTTTACAATCTACATTGGTTTATGGTGCTAATAAATAATAATATATCATCCACATGATTAATTTATCTAGAAAAATGTAAAATTCATAACTTCTTCATCATGTGTTAGTAAATTTAAAAAAAAATATATTTATAAATTACCAACTAAAAAATATTAAATGTTTTAATATATTATTATTAAAAGAATACACCTTAAATAATAAAATATCCTTATTGGTCATTTTGCAATGTCAAACAGCTATAAGTTGCCTTTTGGCCTTTTATATGAGTATGTTTATGCCGTTGGAAAAAAAAAAAAACAGCTATAAGCTTTCAGCTATTTACCAAACACTTATTTAAAACCGCTAATGCAATCCGTTGGTCAAATTAGCTAATATAATCTGCTATCCACTGATACAATCCGCTACCCGCTATCGGCTGATCGCCAAACAAGGCCCAAATCTTCACAAAATAGGACTCTTGCAGCCCTGTAGCCTTGCAGGTTCTAATGTCCACAAAATCCTTAGCCGGGAGCTTTTGAGATAGAGCGCCGACGTGAAAATCGATCATCTGATTCTCCTCGTCAACTTCGATTCCGGTCACGGGTACCCAAAGGAAAAATTTCTTTGCCTGAATCCCCGATACGTCGCTCACTTTCCCACGCGCCAATTTTCACCTAATGATGTTATCGTAATAGACAAGTTGATCGCCGAATCTAACATAGCAGGGGCTCGAACTGAGCTCCACCGTGAAGGAATCGTCGGTGTCGGAGAGGGTGTAAGATTCGACCTCCCTCAAGAGTAGGCCCTCCAGGAGGTTGTACCTCGGGAGGAGATCGTGTATGTCGGTGGCTGAGCATGAGAGGAGGAAGGGGACGAAGAGAGAGATCAGTGCTGTGAGGAGTTGTACCTTCGGGGAGGCGGCCATTGATGAATGAACTGAGAGGCGGAGGTAGTTGCTTATTGTGAGGATTTGGTGGATAAGTCTTATTTGGTCATGATTGGAAAAGAGATTTTTATTTTAAGTAAATAGTTTTTTTTTTTTAATCAAATATCAAATACGATTGCACAAATAGACTGAGCAACCAACGGGTCACACAAGGTCCACAACATACAATGAAGTGACTTTAGAAGGGGGAGTCCACATAAGGACTCCCCTAAGGGTGTGTTTGGTTCAATGGAGGGGAAAGGAGAGGAGGGATTTTAATGGAGGGAAAGGGAGGGGAGGGGAGGGGAGGGGAGCGGAGGTGATGTAAAATAATTTTACCTTATTTGGCGGGATTTTGTTGGAGGGGAAGGGAGGAAAAATGGTAAACCTTGTTTGGTCAAAAAATGAAAGGGGAGAAAAAATAATGTTAAAATGACAAATATATCCTTAATGATGTTATAAATAAAAACTTAGGTATTATATAAAAAGGGTAAGATTGTAATTTAATGCATTAGAATTTTTCCTCCTTCCAAATACCCCCACTTTTGGAGGGGAGCAAAACTAGGGAGGAGAGGAAATTTTTGAAGTTAAAATTTTCCTTCCCCTCCTATCCCAAATTCCTAACCAAACATTTATGATCATTGATAAAAATATAAATTTTATTCCTCCAGAAGTGTTAGCGGATGTTGGCCATATTTCCCCGCAAGAGGTCTCGAACACAAGCACTAAAGAGATGACAAAAGTTCGAAATGATATTACTGCTTGTTTGATGGCAACTAGACAACCTAGATGTCATTGTGCTGCTTGATCATTTGAATTATTTGTTTGAATAGACATGATTATGAAATTTTTGTACTTTCAAACGCTTGAAAACTTTGTAATTATGCTCGTGAAATCATTTACTTAGAACTTTTTAATTTGTATTATTTATTTTACAATCTACATTGGTTTATGGTGCTAATAAATAATAAAATATCATCCACATGATTAATTTATCTAGAAAAATATAAAATTCATAACTTCTTCATCATGTATTAGTAAATTTTAAAAAAAAAATATTTATAAATTACCAACTAAAAAATATTAAATGTTTTAATATATTATTATTAAAAGAATACACCCTAAATAATAAAATGTCCTTATTGGTCATTTTGCAATGTCAAACAGCTATAAGCTTTCAGCTATTTACCAAACACTTATTTAAAACCGCTAATGCAATCCGTTGGTCAAATTAGCTAATATAATCTGCTATCCGCTATCCGCTGATACAATCCGCTATCCGCTATCGGCTGATCGCCAAAAGGCCCAAATCTTCAACAAAATAGGACTCTCGCAGCCCTGTAGCCTTGCAGGTTCTAATGTCCACAAAATCCTTAGCCGGGAGCTTTTGAGATAGAGCGCCGACGTGAAAATCGATCATCTGATTCTCCTCGTCAACTTCGATTCCGGTCACGGGTACCCAAAGGAAAAATTTCTTAGCCTGAATCCCCGATACGTCGCTCACTTTCCCACGCGCCAATTTTCCCCTAATGATGTTATCGTAATAGATAAGTTGATCGCCGAATCTAACGTAGCAGGGGCTCGAACTGAGCTCCACCGTGAAGGAATCGTCGGTGTCGGAGAGGGTGTAAGATTCGACCTCCCTCAAGAGTAGGCCCTCCAGGAGGTTGTACCTCGGGAGGAGATCGTGTATGTCAGTGGCTGAGCAGGAGAGGAGGAAGGGGACGAAGAGGGAGATCAGTGCTGTGAGGAGTTGTACCTTCGGGGAGGCGGCCATTGATGAATGAACTGAGCGGCGGAGGTAGTTGCTTATTGTGAGGATTTGGTGGATAAGTCTTATTTGGTCATGATTGGAAAAGAGATATTTTTATTTTGAGTANAAGGTCCACAACATACAATGAAGTGACTTTAGAAGGGGGAGTCCACATAAGGACTCCCCTAAGGGTGTGTTTGGTTCAATGGAGGGGAAAGGAGAGGAGGGATTTTAATGGAGGGAAAGGGAGGGGAGGGGAGGGGAGGGGAGCAGAGCGGAGGTGATGTAAAATAATTTTACCTTATTTGGCGGGAATTTGTTGGAGGGGAAGGGAGAAAAAATGGTAAACCTTGTTTGGTCAGAAAATGAAAGGGGAGAGAAAATAATGTTAAAATGACAAATATATCCTTAATGATGTTATAAATAAAAACTTAGGTATTATATAAAAAGGGTAAGATTGTAATTTAATGCATTAAAATTTTTCCTTCTTCCAAATTCCCCCACTTTTGGAGGGGAGCAAAACTAGGGAGGAGAGGGAATTTTAAGTTAAAATTTTCCTTCCCCTCCTATCCTAAATTCCCAACCAAACAAGGGAAAAATAAAAACTGCTCTACCCCTCTCCTCCCCTCCCTTCCTTTTTTCTCCAACCAAACAACCCCTAAGAGACCGGTAGATTTCATGCTACCCATGTGGGTAGTACCCCCATGGGCTTTTTGACCACAAATTTCACATATACCCACATGGGTGTGTGTGTGTGTATGAATATATGTGGTCAGAAAGCTCATGGGGGCACTACCCACATGGGTAGCATCGACCTTACCTAAGAGACCATAAAGGCCAAACAGAACCAACTCCTACTACAAAACACTAAACCACACCAAACAAACAAACACTAAACAAACCAAACAAAATGTAAATGTCTTCTACCACAACATATAAAAATGAAGAAAGAGCAACTCTAGCATTCAAACTCTTCACGACATGCTCATCTTCAAGATAGACCAACACTCTTCTCCATCCCATCAGAGACGGAGCTGTAGGGGGCCCAGGGTGGACACTAGGCCCCCCTGAAATTTTTAAAAAGTTCAGAGGTATTTTAGTAAATTCAAATAATATAAAAAAAATGAAAAAAAAAACATATGGGTAGAATCATATGGAACTTGATAGCCTGAATAGGAAGATCATACCAACATTTAAAAAACAAAAAAAAAAGCTTGAGATTTGAGAAACTGAAAGAAAAATATTATCTCCCGACTGACTCACATGGATCTTCAAAATGTTACTGGCATCTGTTGGGTTAAAAGATTGCAGCACCAGGTCCTTGTCCCACTTCTTGTCTCCTGCAACCATAAGACCAGCCACCTTGCATAGTTTCTGCTTATCTACCACAAAAGGACACTGTGTTATGAAATTTGTTTGTCCCATTTTTGTTGTTATTTTTGTTGGTGTTTTGTGTGTCTTTTCCCCCGTTTTAGGACGTTTCTTAGGTGTATTCAGTCCGTCTAGTCGTTTCATGTATTTTTATCTTTATTTTGGTTTGTTTGGTATTTTCTTTGTTTTTCTTCCTATCTTTCTTGTTTTTCGTGTTTTTCCAGTTGTGGTGGTTTCAGGTTTTACCGGTTCCTAGGAGTTCCAGGTTGGTTCGCGCGACAAAACATGCAGAGATCGAGTTCCCAGCTCGGGCAGACCCGTGAGATGCTAGCCGAGAGCACGCGAATCCAAAAAGTCAAAATTCGAGAGTTGTCCATGCCTTAGCGCCGCTAACCATTGTGCAGCTAGCGACGATATAGACGATAACGACCCTAGCAGCTCGGTGCTTTCTACCCTTAGCGGCGTAAGGGGTTAGCGTCGCTAACCTTTGTATGCGATTTTAGCGGATTTTCGAATTGGGAATGTATAGGATCGAGCTTAGGGTATTATTTCATCATTCCAGACTTGTAATTTTTGAATTTCTTCACCTCAAAACATATTTATCTTATCTTTTCACTTGCTTTTGATTTTGGAGAGTGAAAAACTCCATTTATCTTTCGGATTTGGATTGCTATCGGGATTTAACATTGAATTCCGCATTAATCGTAAGCTTCTCTTTTCATTTCATTGATGATTGTTATGACTTTGTTTGATGAGAATATAGATGTTGAATTTATGATGAGTAGCTAAATTCGTTAGCTAGGGTTAGGGGATAATTGTTCCGGTTCGTGCTCGTTTACGTGTATGTCGATTGCTCTATCTTTGTAAGTTGTATTAATCCTAGGGTTAGATTATTGATCACCATCCTAATCTAGTCAATCGATTTTAGAACTGAAAGGGGAGAAATCGATCGATCTAGGCTCGTTTAGAATAAGTTTGTTCGTAATAGTATTGCCTATGTGTTGATTGATTTGATAATTGTTCATTTATGTTTATTCTCTTGTTACGAAGAGTTATTGAGGATAAATCTCTAGATGAATAATTTCTCGACTCATTTAACCGAGTTCTTGATTGCCCGATAAATGTATTTAGATCCGGAAGCGATTGTTCCCGGTACCCTAGCCTTTTTATTACTGTTTGAATTGTGCTTTGTGTTGTGAGATTGAAATTGCTTCGTTGAAGAATCAGTAGTTGATAATCAAAATCCCAACAACTTGAATTAGAGTGTTTAGGATTTGTTTTGTTTTCTCTTTTTGTGATTGAATATACGTACGAAATAATTCGACTAACCTTCCTTGAGACACGACCCCGGGATTGAGTCTTTCGATTTAACTCCGGTACAAATAACTACAACAAAATTAGGTGAATCTGGGATCCAAGATGAATCCCAGATATCCACTAACGACGCATTACCCACTTGGAATCTAAGCCGTAATTTCAAAGAACCTCTATCCTCAGGCCAACTTTTCCACATCCAAGAATCTGAATCTTTTTTCTTGACACTCATTAACTTCTAATTATAGAAGTACCTCTCTCATAACTCTGCTCATCAACACATTTGGCATTGTTAAAACCCTCAAGAGTTTCTTAAGGATTACAGATTCATTGAACTCTCCTAAATCTCTAAGCCCCAACCCCCCATCTTCCTTAAACTGAGCTAACCTACTCCACCTAGCCCAATGAATCTTTTCCCCCCTTCTTTTGTTCCCCCCCACCAAAATAGTTTGATAGATATCATTACACACACCTACAAGGATCCTGAAAACAGACAACACATCAATAAGAAGGGCACACAACACAGTTTTGAGTAATGTTTCCCTCCCAGCCTCACAGAGGACCTTGTTATTCTAGTTTGTAACTTTTGACACCACACTCTTTTACAAAAGAAAAAGTATCCTTTTTTGACCTACCTATACCCAGAGAAAGTCCCAAGTACCTATAGTGATTAGCCACAACTATTCCATCAATGATCTGACAAATTTCATGCCTAGATTGCTCCTGAGTGTTCTTTGGAAGAAAATGCTATACGTGTTATAATTTACAGCATGCCCAGAGACATCACAATAGTCTTTCACAATACCCATGAGAAGATTAGCATGATATGAATCAACATGGCAGAAAATCAAAGCATCATCAGCAAAGATAAGATGAGATATAATAGGAAAGTATTTAAATATTTGCAAACCATTGAAAGCTTTAAACAAAGAAGCCTGGTTTAGTAAATTTGAGAAATCCCTAGAAATCTTTAAACAAAGAAAGCCTGGTTTAGGGAGACACATGATCCCCCTGTCTTAAACCCTTAGAAAGCGCTAAGTTTTCCATAGGCTAACCACTAGAATTGAAGGAAAACGAGGAGGTACTTATGAAACCCAAATCCAAGATAAAAAAGTATCAGAAAAAACCCATATGCCTACACACTCTAATAAAAAACCCCACTCTACTTATTATAGGTTTTCTCCATATCTAACTTCAAAGCCATGAAACACTTTTTTCCTTTTTTCCTACTATTAAAGGAGTGAACACATTCATTTGCTATGATTACATTATCTAAAATTTGCCTACCTGGCATAAAAGCTAATTGGGATTGAGATACACAACAACTAATCACACTCTGAAGCCTATTTGCCAGAATTTTAGCAACAATCCTATAGGTTATAGTACAAATACTTATAGGCCTATAGTCAATTACTTTTTCTGGATTTTTTACTTTCGGAGTAAGAGTTATGTCAGTGTGGTTTGTGGCTTTTGGATACAACTAGACTGATAAAAATACATAACAACAAGACACAAATCACTCTTAGTAACATTCCGGGCAGTCTGAAAGAAAAGAGGAGAAAAACCATCAATACCTGGTGCTTTATTAGGGTCCATATCCCACAAACTTCTCTTGCACTGGCCTAATGAGATTCTGATTCATAGCATCCTTGATAGATTTGGGCATTCCTCTAAGAACCTCTTAATCAAAACCAGACAAATCTGACTGAAAAGGCTGCTCATATCCTTGCAACTAACCCCATTCTGAATAACTAGGTTTTCTAAATTATTCCTATATCTTCTCTGTCTAACACAAGCTTAAAAAAAAACCAATATTCCTGCCTCCTCCCTAAGCCACCTTAATCTAGCCTTCTGCTTCCAAAACAACTCTTCATTTTTATAAGTCTTATGCACTTCTTTTCTCATTCTTCGCAATCTCTCATCCCAACTTGCTGGCCTAAAAACTCTCATGCCATCAGCTCGATTATGGAGGTTAAGAAATATTTTTGAATTTATTCTTATCTTGTTGTGTTCGATGTGTTTCTATTTGACCTTAGTGGAAGGTTAAAGCGTTCGAGCTGTCGGGGAGTCCAAAATCCACCATGACTAAGGCTTTCAGCTAGGTGGTCGTCTGTTCGAACGATCCCATGAACGGGCTAGGCAGACGTGTAAGGATATGCTGTAAAAGCTTGGCTTTTAGATTCTAGCAATTCCATTTCGATCTGGCAATTATGTTTTAGTCAAAGTATTTATGTTTGCTGTTTATTTATTTATACAATCATAACTCCTTTATTTTACATTGTAGATAGTATGGTTTGTTGTGTCGAACAAACAGATCATACTATCGGTTCCTTGTAAAATATAAACTAATTGTTCACAGTTTAGACATGCAGTGAGACCCCTTTTGGAAAAGACTGTAGTGTACGTCTTGATTCGGTTGATCTTTGACTGATGGATTACACTAGTGCTTATGATAACTATTGAATAGGACCGCAGAAGGATAGGATTATAAGATTTACTGATTGAAGTTATGATCTAGACCTTCAGTAATTGACGCGTACTCTTAAGCTGTAAGATAACATAAAATGGGCATATATATTCATTATTACTTGTTTATTTGATTTATGACCGCGCGTCGCGATGCGGAAAATTTAAATTTATGTATTTTTCCTCAGCTAACCTCTACTAACTAGTAGTAGCGGCGAGTAAGGGACGATCCCACGAGGAGTAGGAACTAAATCGTGATAATTTTGTATCAATTGAATTAAAACTAAGAAAGCAATAAAAGGTGGGAGGGATTGGTTTTATAAAAGTAAAAAGATAAAAATCAAATAAAATGAAAGAAGTCCAGTTTTCGGTTCAGTTATCACCCAATCTCAATCTATCGTTAATCAATTTCGACGCTTTCTTTAAAATGCTAATGAATTACCAACCCTAGCTAACAACAAGCTCTGTTAACCGAATTTTCCCTTACCGAATATTTAATCGAAATAGGCTCTTCGACTAAACCTAACTAGTGAACAACATAGAATAAGCTCTCTAGATTTAATACACTAGCAGCATTAATTTCGAGGAAAATAGGTCAGTCTAAGCAATGGACGCAAAAGCTCAGACCATTTAACCTATATTCATGCTACCCTAGAGATGCACGACCCCTAGTTTACTACTAACGAACGAGACAATAAAAATTACAGCTTAAAGCCTCGAATCTAGCAATTAAATCATAGATATTCAGCCTAGTTGGCCAAACCAAATCAAACACCATAATTCATAAACACGATACACAGATAACATGAATCAACTCATCGACAAAATAAATACGGCGTCTCGATTAATCAACGATAAAAATAAATCCTTGAATTCATAGACAAATTCAAGTTAGGGTTCAAACATCCCCTCAAACTGGATAAAAATCCTACTCTAACATACTAATAAAAATAAATAAAAGATATGTTGATGTCGAAAATCGGACGATCAACCGTCAAATATAATGCGAATTGCTTGTATGAAATCGAAGAACAAAACTGTTAAAAAGGATGCTTTTATTTCTTATTTTTTGAAGAGAATAATCTCTTTTGTTGTTGGGAGAGAGCCTCATCCAACCTCCCCTACTCTCTCTCTTGTGTTGTGTTGTGTTCCGATGCAGGAGGTGAATAGTGGATCGAAAGGAAAAGAAGGTCCCTTTCTCTCTCCTCCCCCTCTCATAAATATACCCCCCATTTCTTACAAGTAGGTAATCAAGTAAATAAGAGATAATACATCATTATTTAATGTGAGATAATCATCGTGGGCCTGCCGATAACTCTTGCCGGTTCTGACTGACGTGTGTCTCTTCGGCAATTATGGTATCTATTGGAGGCGACTTTGAATCCTACTCGGCTCGGTAGCTGGCGGACTCGACATCTGGGAATCCGGTCGATTTTTAGGCGATCGGTCTTGAGGACCTGTTTGTATATTCATTTAATACATCTTTTCGGCCTCTTGGTTGTCGGGCCGTATTATTTTATTATTTTATTTATCAGTTATTTAATTGGAGCCAAATTGGGTATCAACAGGAGGCCCCCGAGTTTAGAGCATGTTCTGGATGGAACTGTTCTGAAGTCGCGTTTATTCTTTACAATTTGGCAGTGTTTTCGCCTCATGATCGTTTGAGCTTCAAGCTCCTTTTATGGCGTTAGGATTTACGCGTAATGAAAGATATTGGTGAAATCGCAAATATGCCGACGAGTGTGCGTGTCGGGTAATTTTCGCGTGATTCAAGAGATCACATTTATCTTGCCAGTTTTTTGCGAAAAATAGTGATTTTATCGTGAGTTAGTATGCAATTTTTTGGGCGCTTTGGGACCCTTGAGCGTTTTGTTGATCATTTCAAGCTTTGGCCTTACGTATTTACGATAATCGCGCTTTTTAATCTTTTGACGAGTTGAGTCAGTTTGAGAGAATGGGCAATTTTGCGAATTTGCTACTGGATGGGGCCTGAGCGGCCTGGTCGGGTAATTTGGTACCCGTTTTTATGCAGGAATGCATTTTGAATTGTCGACATGAGTGAGCTTAGAACTCCTCGTCCGAGTGAGCTTTGAGCTCGTTGTTCAATTGAGCTTTGAGCTCTTTATTTCTTACGAGATGGTATGCATGATGTGATCATATGTCGAATGCATGAATGTATGATGAATGTATGTGATGAATGTGTGATGAATGTTGGTGATGAATGTTGGTGATGAATGTGTGATGAATGAGTGCACCATGCCGCATGTTTAGTTGGGTCGAACTGCTTTTGGAGTTCGGTTTTTAGTTTCTAGGCACTTCGGCCTTACGGCTCGTAGACCTTTAGTTTTACGGCATTTCAGCCTAATGGCTCGTACGCCTGTAGTTATACGGCGTACGAGCCACCATGGATGGTCGATGTTTTTTATTTGGTTTGTTTTATGGATTTATTTTTGACCTCGTGGTAGGTCGATATGATGAAGTTCACTTGGTACAAGTCACGGAGATTATTCACAGACCTCGGTGGCAGGTCGATGATTTTTACTTGGTTTGGTTCATGATTTACTTTTAGACCTTAAAGGCAGGTCGATGGAGTCCACTTGGAGCAATTCAAGGAGCTTTTTCGCAGATTTGGGTGGCAGATTTTAGAGGAAGGTCGAGCATTTTTAGCCGTCAAATATAGGTCAAAATCGATGAGCAGGATTGATTGGGAAAGCGAAAACGACAAGCGCATTAAATGTGGTACGATTGGTACACTGCACGAGGAGGGTGGGTAGGCAAAGTGGTTACGTCAAAAAGACGCATGATTTGAGAATATCTAAATTTTGAACCGAGGGGCTGAAGGACAAGGTGGTCGAAAAGGTTTATCTCCGAAGAAAGAGAGCTCGAATATTGTGGTCGACTAAGAGTAAGAATGAGTTCAAAATTAGGTATAGATTGAAATTTTTTTGCAAAAGCAATTGTTTATACCAATAGTACCTAATCCAATAAAATTGTTAAAACTAAAAGTGATGCAAATTATAGGGAGAATTTTTACACGTTCTCCGAGGTACTAAACACCGCCCCCCTTTTTACTAGTCACCGCCCCCCTTGGACAATTTTGCCCTTTTCATTGTTTCCAATCATTGCAGAGCAAAGTGTACGGTGAAATGTCGTCAAATTTCGAGGTACGAAAAATTTTTGTCCAACCGCCGGATCCGGACGGCTTTTAGCCTGCCAACCGCCGGAACCGGACGGTTTTTAACCCGTCCGGCCTGCCGGTCCGGACGAGGTAAAAGCCGGCCGGAAATTTTGGCCGGACGGACCGTCCCTGTCCGAACCGTCCGGCGGCGACGGCTGGTTCCGGTTCGGCCGGTGTTTGTCCCATTTTTGTTGCGTTTTTCTTTGTTATTTCTCATTTTTTTTTCCCCCGTTTTAGGTCTTTTCGTTAGTTTTTATTCGTTTTTTTAGTTTATTTCGTGTCGTGATTTATTTTGGTTATCCTTGTGTTTCTTGGTCGTTTTTCCGGTTTTTCTCGTCTTTGGTGTGTAGGTTGAATTATTCAAGAGGATTTCTTCTTTCACGATAAACGGGTCGGGTGAGCATAACTGAATGAAGCATCTCGTTGGCGATACACAGAAGAAATCGGAATCAAGTTTCGATGTTAGACGAGCTCGAACGAAGTTGAGTTGCAAACTCGTGCATTTGAAGCAAACAGTCCCAGGTTGCCGCGCCAGTCGCCACGCCGCGAGGACCCCAGCGCCGCGGTCCTTCCAGTCCTCCATGCCGTGAAGGCCGTCACGGGCGGGCAGAGAATGCAGCTTCCCCGACCATCACGCCGCTGCAAGGAGCCGCGCCGCGGCATATCACGCGGAGATCTTCATGCCTGGACAGAGGCCGTGCTTTTCCAGACCGCCACGCCGCTAGGACCATCACGCCGCGAAGCTATCACCCGTCACGCCGCGCCTATCCTTCCGCGCCGCTGCGCCAGTACCCACCACGCCGCGGCAGCATCACCACGCCGCGACACACTCCCATCTCGCGCCGCGTCCCATTCCCTCGCGCCGTGGCCCGCAGTGTATATAAATATGGGATCGTGACAGAAGCGGATTATCTCTCATTCTCTCGACGGACGAAACAGAGAAAACCCTACCCTTTTCTCTTTTCACTCGTTTTTCACTTTTCTTTCATCGTTTTTAACGTAGAACAAGGATTTGATCTCGGATTTTGCTACTGCTTGTGGATTATTCTTGATTATCAGATTCAACTCTCAATTTCGATTTAACGTAAGATTTTCTATTCTTCTAATCCATGAATATGTTTGTCTTGAGTTGTGAGATTGTTTATGTTGAATCAATCATGAGTAGCTAAATTCATATGCTAGGGAATAGGGGATTAATGTTTTGAATTCGTTTGTGATTGTTGGGATTTATTGATTGTTCCATTTGTACGAGTTATGCTTCAAAAGGGTTTTTTCAAATATTGAGCCTGAGTATTGAGAATTATTGAAGAGTGACACTTCAATTTCCAATCTACGATTGAATTCGATGTATTCTCGCATGATAATGGTTATTCTTATTGATTAGTCGGTTGACAACCCTCTAGTCTAATCTAATCGACTCTTAGAACCGAAAGGGGAGGAGTCGATCGAAATAGGCTCGTATAAACTAGGCTTGTTCGTAACTGTATTGTCTAGGAGTTAAATGACTTGTTAATTTTGTCGTTCAAGTTTGTTCTCTTGTTACGAAGAGTTATTGAGGATGAATACTTGAACGAGCAAATTATTCAAATCACTTAACCGAACGATCACTTGCCCAATAGTCACAACTCGAACCAAAACGGATATCCCCGACTCCCTAGCTCCTTAAATCCTATGTGTCCTTCGTTGATTGCTTGCTATTTATATTTGCTTTATTTGAAGTTTTTCTTCGTAGTTAATAATTGAACCAAATCATCTGAATTAGAATGTTTAGGAATTTTATTTCCTTTTGTGTGGTTGAATAAACGTGCATAATAATCCGGCTAACCTTCCTCGAGAGACACGACCCGGTGTTCGAGTCTTTTGATTCTACTCCAGAAAAATATTTACAACAAATTGGCGCCGTTGCCGGGGAAGGTTTAGGACATATTTTGTGCGCTTATTCATCTTTTTTTTTTCGTGTTTCTCTTTGGTTTTGTGTTTTCGTTATTTTTTGTGTTTCTTTTTCTTATTTTATTTTCTTTTCTTTACCATTGGTGCTCGTAACCCGTTGTTTGTTTGAGTGTATGCGTACCAGGAGTGGACGTAAACTCTCTCCAATCAACAAACCCTTCAACGAGAGCCTGAGAGAACTGCTAGACGAGCTTACTCTCGAATCAAGCGAAGAAGGCGAGCACCGACCAGAATCATCTGAGGGGAGTAACTCAGACATGGCTGATCAACAACCGCTTCGTAATATCCTTCGGAACCTGGCCCAACCCATGATCGGGCCAATCACTTCCTGTATCCGGCTGGAGCAAGACGCCCGAAATTATGAGCTGAAGATGGTCCACTACAATCAGCTCCCATCATTCCACGGGCTCCCCAACGAAGACCCGCTTCACTTTCTTCGGGAGTTCTATAACGTCCTCCAAACGTTCCCCCTACACGGGCTAACCGAAGACCAGCTCAAAATGCGGTGTTTTCCAGAAACTCTGAAGGACCGGGCCAAGGCTTGGTTCATGACCCTCGCTCCGGATTCTCTAACAACTTGGGCCGAAGTTTACTCTAAATTCGTTGGGAAGTACTATTCCCACCAGAAGACCCAAGATATCCGGTCTCAGATAGTCTCCTTCGCTCAGCTGCCAAACGAGCCCCTTCACGAGGCTTGGGAACGTTTCAAGGACTTCCAGAGGCAGTGCCCCCACCATAACCTCTCCCCTGGGCTGTTAGCGATTTGCTTCTACGACTCCCTCCATCAGAACCTGCAGTACATGGTGGATACTGCAGCCGGAGGGGACATTGGAGGCAAAACGGCGGAGAAGATGATTGGCGCCGTTGCCGGGGCCGGCCGGACACTTTTTTTTTTTGTTTTAAATTATTATTTAATATATTCGAAATAATTATGTTATAAATTGGACTTGATTATTATGTTAGAAATTATTATGTTACATTTTAAGCTTGATTATCCTACAAATTGGACGTTACATATTATCGTGTTAGGAGTTACAAATTATTATGTTACATGTTAGACTTCATTATGCTATAAATTGGACGTTAGATATTATCGTGTTAGGAGTTACAAATTATTATGTTACATGTTATAGTTGATTATGTTATAAATTGGACGTCTCGTGTTAGGAGTTACAAATTATTGTGTTACATGTTAAACTTCATTATACTATAAATTGGACGTTAGATATTATCGTGTTAGGAGTTACAAATTATTATGTTACATGTTATAGTTGATTATGTTATAAATTGGATGTCTGATAATATCATGTTATGAGTTACACATTATTTTGTTACATGTTAGAATTAATTATCTTATACATTAGAATGAATAGATTTATATTTAACATGTTCTAAGAATATAAATATTTTACTATATAGCAGGAGTCGTGGGAAGATTTTAGAGGAGATGGTGTTGATTACAGTCTCGGCTTCGATACCAGTACATGCTTTAATAGTGTTGAGGAGACTATTGAAGCTGCAAAACACCAGGCAATGCTCAATGGTTTCACATTAATAATTTCGAGCCACAAAAAGAAAATGGTCAGACTTTTGAAGTGCCATAGAGGCGAACGCTACAGAGGCACATGCGAAAATTCCAGAAAGACAAAAACGAATAAGTGCGGCTGCGACTTTCAGATCAAAGTAAAAAAGGTGCCCGGCCAGCCATACTGGAGGATCTGTAGATGTAGCAATGCAGAGAAGGGCTACTATAACCATGCATTTGCTGTGTATCCTGAGGGTCATCGCTAGTTGAGCGGCCTCAGCGCTTCATCTAAGAAAATTGTTCGTGATATGACGGACGCTCAGGTGGCCCCGACAAAAATTATGTCCGCGCTAAAGGAAAAGAATCTGGGAGACAACGTTCATGTGCGACAGGTATATATATTTATATCTTGTATTATATGTTTTAATTAACTTTTTGAAGTTAATTATAATAAGTTATAATTTTTTATATGTAAAATTTTATTATATTTACTAATGTATTATTATAATGATAGTTAATAATTTTTTTTCAAATAAATTAATTAATATAGTTTTTTATTTTTTAATATAATAATTTTTTTTTTGTTTTAAATTATAATAATCAATATAATTAACGCTAATCGGTGACAGGTATATAACTTCAGAGATAAGATGCGGAAAGAGAGTTTCGAGGGTAGAGACGTTCCTTCACAGCTTATGCATTTGGCCATGAGCAGCGAGTATACAGTTTATGCAGAATCCGATCCAAACACGAAAGAGTTGACGCATATATTCATGGCCCATCCTGCGTCGATCAATCTATTCCGGACATATCACTGGTATGTCGGCATAGATTCGACGTATAAAACCAACAGGTATGTTATTTTATAAATACTTTATTAGTATGAATCTTAAATAGTGTGTTTGATTCAATTAACTTTTATTTTATTATACATTTTGTCTTCTTCGTCCCATTTGCACAGGTACAAGATGCCGTTTGTCGAGATGATTGGGATGACGCCATGCAACCAGAACTTCCTAATTGCGTATGCGCTCATCAGGGACGAGAACGAGGCCAGTTACGACTGGGTTCTACAAAAATTGAGACTACTGATAGGCCAAGACGTATATCCTAATGTGGTTGTCAATGACAGAGAGTTGGGTTTAATCAATCCTATTAAGAGGCATTTTCCCGAATCAGCCCACTTACTCTGCACGTGGCACATCAACAAGGATGTGGAAGACAAAGCATACAAACACTTTGGAAAGAGTAAAAAATTCGGGCAAATTTTCACGGACAGTACGTGGAAACATATCGCGGAGGCCAGTACGTTGGATGACTACACTAGTCCCGTTGCCGAGATCCATCAGTTGTGGGTTGGGAGGATCAGTACCAGGCTAGGTTGCAATTGTGGTATACTGTTTAAATTAAACCTTCTTGAATGTTCTTGTTAAAAACACATGTTTATCGAACTATATTTGCCACCTATCTGAATGTTGTTGTTGATTTTGAGAGACATTTTGTCTCGGTTCTTAAGAGGCATTTTGGGCGACTTTTTGCTCCTTTAAACGACTCTCGCGATTTTTTCATTTTTAATATGAACCATCCAACTTAATGTTTTATAAATAATAAATAATAAAAAAAAACCATTCAACTTAATGTTTTACAATAATACTTAAAAAAAAACATGCATTACATCATCATTGGGCATTGTCGTAATCCAACTTGAATTTAGCTAAATCTTCTTCGACTTCCGCCGCCATCGGACATTCGCAACCCCGCTGCATGTCACGTGTAATGCCTAAAAGACGGTTCACCCACTAAAAAAATAGAAGAATAAAAAAATATGACTAAAATTTATTAAAGAAAATGTATTGTAATGAAATAACATTAATTAAAATTTAGTAACCAACTTACATATGAGGTATTGACACGCGTAGGGACCTCGGTTTCGTCCGCCAGCTACTCGCCCATGACAGTCGGATGGAAAACCCGACTGTACCACTCCATGTAATCCTCAGTCGCCTCCCCGCGATCATGT
Organism: Striga asiatica; assembly: GCA_008636005.1. Classification (NCBI taxonomy): domain Eukaryota; kingdom Viridiplantae; phylum Streptophyta; class Magnoliopsida; order Lamiales; family Orobanchaceae; genus Striga; species Striga asiatica. Next base: position 1,157,734 of record BKCP01009403.1, on the reverse strand, counting down.
GTGGTGGGGGTGAACATAGCGGTGTTGACCATCCCAGAAATCGGGAACTGGGTCCAGCAACCTACTGCACCAGCCTCAGAATGATCAACCCTGTAGTTTCTAGACTCCCAAGCACGTACGGCACTGATTGGGGGGTATATAGGTGGAGGGACAGTCTGTACATATCCCAACTGACGCAGACACCGCGCAGACAAGTACGGCTCGACGACATCGCGGTATCGAATCAATCCGCTAAAAAGAGTCCTCGGCTCTATCGAATCTGGGCTGGAGCTGCCGTATGGCAACCATTGCACCTGTTCACAATTGCATAAAAGCATTTATAAAAATAATTATATTATTTTAAATAACAGGTAACTAAATTTAAATAAAATAACTTCACGTACATCGGAGGCAGTGAGTATGTCGAGGCGTCGACGAATGGCTGTGAGCCGATCCTCTGTCCTTTGGCGCATTCCCTACGCCCCACGAGCGAGACCGTGCAACACAGTCAGGACCGATGGGCAGACGCCCCTGGGGTCGGAAATCGGGGTATATCCAAGACTGCAGAAGAGCCCCGCAGCCCGACATTTGGGCAGAGTCCCCTCGACTGGCAATACCGAGCTGTCTGTACAGGTATGCCAGTGTAGCCGATCCCCAGGAGTAACCCCCAATCAAATCCAAGCCGTCGAGCACCTCGTGCAGGAGCTTGGGAGTCACTCTACTACCCTCTTGTCGACGAACAATGTGGTAGCCAGCATCACCCACATCCAAGCACCTGCCTCATCCCTAGCCGGCCGGCCTTTCCCCCTAAAGGCCCCCCCCAATGGAGGATTCGGTCACCGAACCACGCTGCCAGAACGAACTCATGAGTTCGCCCTTGTTGACCGAAAGTATCGACATGCAGAGCCCATGGCAGGCGTCTGAATCCGGGTCCTCAGCGACCACGGCTCCCTCTACAGGAACGCCCAAAATGGCCCGGACGTCGTGCAACATGATGCTCATCTCACCAAAAGGCAGGTGAAACGAGTTAGTATCCGGCTGCCATCGCTCCACAAACGCAGAAATGAGTGGGGTGTCCAAGTGGATGTGCATGGAGTCGGCCAGATGTGAGCCCGGTACCGTCGATCAGAGCTCTCGCAGCGGGAGACATCTCATCACGCCACTTTATCAGATTCTCGACCGCTCTCAGTCTGTTGTGGCATTTCAGCAGCCCCCTCAACTGTCCACTCCACATGCGGGAGGCGACGTGCCCTAGAAAGCTAGGGATGACACTCCCATCAATGGGCCCACCGTCCACTGGGCCTTTAACGATCCAAGGTGTATCATCATCGGTCCTAGCTTGTTTGCTAGTACCTGCATTACAATACAACATATCTGTATATGTAGGTTTGCTGGCAGATGCGTTATATAAAATATATTTAATAAAACATAGTTCATAAGTTTCCCGTTCTTTTTTTTCAATTAATGTACAACCGTTACATTTTACATTAATAAAATATAATGACAATTTTAAACTAATTAATCCCCTAAACATTACTACTAATTGATTATAACAATAATAAAAATAATTATAATTATTTTCTAACTAATTAATTGTATGGCTCCTCTAAATTACAAAATAATTATACCGTAGTTGAGGAGCAAGCCGATAATACTTTTCTAATAGTACCGATAATTTGTTATGATTAAGTCAAAACAATTTATGTTAAACAACAATAAATACGTAAATTATTTACCTAATGAGGATGCAGCGGGGCCAAAACGCCCCCTAGCCTGTCGTTGTTGAGGAGCAGGCTGTGTAGGACGACCAGCCTGTACCGGACGAACATGCCTCAGAACCGGCTGTACCTGACGAACAGGCTGTACAGGAGGACGAGGGTGACTTGGACCCGTAGGCTGTGCGTGGTTGTCCGAGTCATCAGAGGAGTCGTCTGAGTCATCACACTCCTCTGGACCATCCTCCCTCTCGCCGTACCACTCATCAGCAAACCCCCGTTGACCATAGGGTAATGGTACGCGTGCACGAGGAGGTATCGACTTCCCTGCGTAGCGGGGAAAAGGATATCGCGACTGATCGTACGGTCCTGGTGTCGGGGGCATCGAACTGTCTGTCTGCCCAGGATAATAAAATCCATGCTCACTGTACGGGAGGAGTCCGTGGGGTCGCGAACCATCTGGCTGGCCCTCAAAAAGATATCCCTGCGGACCATCTCGCACAGGTGCAGGGGGTCTCGAACTCTGGCCAGCCTGACGAAGCTGTACCCTCCGAGCCTCATCGATCATCGTCTGTCTGTCCCGACGAACAGACGCATTGACACCCCGAGTTCTAGTGTGTCGGGTGCCAGAACCATCATAATAGTCATCGAACGCCTCGTCGTCGTCCCTGACATTAGACTGTCCAGCTCTGCTAGCACCCTGAATCATAAATATAATTATTAACTTTTTACATATATAATAATTATTATAATAACTATTAAAATACATTACAATAGATTTTTATAATAATCAATATACGTTTTATTATTATAATTTTTAATTATTATTATAATTATTATTGTTCAAATTTATAATAACTATTATAAGTAATTATAATTATTATTACAAATTATTACTATTAATTAAAATTAATTTTAATTATAATAATTGCTATTATAATTAATTTTATTATAATTATTATTACAAACTTTTATTATTAATTATAATAATTATTAGAATTTTTTATTAAAATTATTATAATTAATTCTAATTTATAATTATTATTATAAATTAATTATAATTATTATTACAAATTGTAATTATAATTAAAAAATTATAATAATTTATAATAATTTACAAAATTATACATTATAATTTATAATTTAGAATTATTATAATTAATTCAACTTATTATTATAATTATTTCTAATAATAATTATAATTATTATTATTAATTATTATTTAAAAAAACAAAAAAAAAATAATTCCC
>BKCP01009403.1:1136171-1147401 GCA_008636005.1 Striga asiatica | reverse complement strand
AAAATTAAAATCAGGGAAAATGCGTGACCCAGATCACAATGTGACCTTGGCTCACAACCCGTTAACAGAGTTAAAGTGGAACACTAGTCTAATTTTCATATATTTTTTAAATAATATAAATGATATTTATATTTTTAGAGGTTAATTTGTATTAAAAATAAAAAATAAAAATGTCATATCTCTATTTTATTCATATATGACAAATATATTTTTTCATTGCTCTATAATTAACAATTTAAAATTATAACTGAAGGGAAAAGGTGTTGGGTAAACTTTGTTCTTATAAAAAATAAATGAAATATAATTTATCAAATTCACCTCTCGACTGTCGACCGCCAAGAGGTGTTGACATACTCATGATCATAAATAAAATATAATTTATCAAACTTTGCCTATTCCAATTCTGTTTTTATTCTAGTTCTGCTTGTATATGTACATGATATTATAGTAACAAGTAACAACTTAGATGCTATTACTGCTATAAAACATCATCTTGATACATGCTTTATAAGAAAAAGATTTCGGTACTTTCAAATATATTCTTGGATTAGAAATTGCTTAATCTGAAAAAGGTATTCACTTATGTCAAAGAAAACTTGCTTTGGTTATTGTAAAAGACACTGATTACCTAGCTTGTAAACCCGCTTCAACTTTTATGGACATTAATTTGAAACTAACTGCATAATGTAATGATAATTATTCAAGTTCTGTAGATGCATCTATTTATAAGATATTGGTAGGTAGACTACTTTACTAAACCACAGCTAGACCTGATTTTACCCATAGTGTGCAATCATTAAGTCAATATGTTTCTTGCCCGACACAACAACACATGACTACTCGTAACAGAGTGTTAAGGTATACAAAAGACACTATAGGACAAGTAATTCTTTATCCTAGAAACTCTGTGAAAAGTCTACAACGATAGTGATTGAGCCGGTTGTCTTGACACAAGAAAAAGTATAACCAATTATACTCTCTTCCTTGTAAATTTTCTTATATCATGGAAATTTAAAAAGCAATCAATTGTCAGTAGATCTTCTTCTGCTGAAGCAAAATATAGAGCATTGACTTTTACTACATGTAAAGCTACTATACATGTAATGGCTACTATATATGCTTAATGATTTACATCTTGCTCACCCTTCTCCTATTTTATTACTTGCAAGTAGCAAGTTTGCCATATCTCTAGCCAAGAATCATGTGCAGCATAAGAAAACAAAACACATAGAGATAGATGGCCCCTTGATAAGAGAAAAGTTCTCCAATGGATGCAGTTTGTACCATCTGTTTTGACCATGGTTCTCAAAACCGGACCAGCCGGTTCAACCGGTTTAGTCGGGAACCGGTTAGCACATCGGTTCGATTTGAGATATATAACCGCTGGAAACCAAAATCGATTTTTGCATATCTAGCCAAGAATCATGTGCAGCATAAGAGAACAAAACACGTAGAGATAGATGACCCCTTGATAAGAGAAAAGTTCTCTAGCACATCGGTTCGATTTGAGATACATAACCGCTGGAGACCAAAATCGGTCAAAACCATTTAATTCGGTCGGGAACCGGTTAGCACATCAGTTCGATTTGAGATACATAATCGCTGGAAACCAAAATCGATTTTTGCATCTCTAGCCAAGAATCATGTGCAGCATAAGAGAACAAAACACATAGAGATAGATGACCCCTTGATAAGAGAAAAGTTCTCTAGCACATCGGTTCGATTTGAGATACATAACCGCTGGAGACCAAAATCGGTCAAAAATCGATAAAACCGGACAAACCGGTAACAATTTGCATGGCCTAACAGCTGCTTCTTAACTATCTAATAATAATATCTAAAATTGTAGTTTAAATAGCACACTATTTTCATTTGTGTTTTCGGTGTGGGACATAGTGCTTCTTAGGACTTAGTTTGGGACGCGGGCCATGAAGACCTGTCGCCTATGCAAGTGATATAGTTGAATTGGGCCTTGTGTTATAACTGAATTATAATGGGCCCGTTTGAGGCCTACCTCACATCTTAAATACAAAAGGTGACATTATTATGTTTAGCCCAATAGCCTATAATTATGACAATAATGCATGATATGTGGAATNTGATTAGATTATTGGGCTTGGTGACTTGCGCCAACATTGTTGTGTTATGTATGGTGGATCCAATTGCAATATATATTTTAAAAATATGATTTTCGTTAAAGAAAAAGTGAAAAATTGAAAAAAAAAAGCATAAAATCTGATTTAAACATTAAAATACAAACCTAGATCTATTATTTCAATTTTGTAATTTAAATATTAACTAAAATATGAAAAAAATAATAAAAAAAATCATGAACATTATGTAACATTGTGGGTTGTATCTATTATAAACTCTTAGTTAGAGAAATGTCATTATACGCTATAAAATTAATGATAAAAATATATACAATTATATACTATACATATAAAATAAAGAATAAATTATATATATTATTAAACCGGTTCGACCAGTGAACCATTGAACCGGTAGCTTCACCAGTTCGATGACCGATTTGGTTTTCAAAACCATGGTTTTGACCTAAGCTCTTGGTCCTCAACCATTTCATAAATGTATTTTCAAGATGAATATTATTAATATCCAAGTTCCTCTTGCGGGGATATTCGAGTTATAAGTTGTATTTTAAGTTTTATAATGCAAAACACGCTTTTATTATTTATAGCAATTTTAGTGTACTTAGGTTAGTATATGTAGCAAAAACTAGGGTTTGGTTACTCACTTTTTTCTCTTTCAATTTCTGTAAACTCTCTCTCGATTCTCCTTCTCACGAGAACGCAAACATTGTTTCATTGATTCTCCTTTTCTCAATTTCTAGTTGATAATGAGATAAAGTGTTCGTTTTACTTCACTTTGTATCATAATAAAAATTTGTAAAAATGCAATTTTTTTTATCGTTGTGTACAAGAAAGTGACAACGTGGCATGTCCTATTCTGAATTAACACACGATACCAAATGTATGGTGAAAATGGGACTATTGTGAAACATATCCACATAAGCAAATATATCTTTTTGACAAATATGCATATCGAATGTCATACTTCGAACATAATTTTTTGTGTTGGGACACTGGCCTATAGCTGAATACTACAAAGCATTTTCCAGAGATTACCGGTTTTCGATTAGGGTTTCTTCCTTTGGAAGTCTACTGTTCATTACCGGTTTCCGGTCGTGATTTTCAACCTGACAATCTTCATCCATATTCTTTCTCGCATCACCATTGTGTTCCCTCTTTACCTTTATTTTACTCGCCTGTACTGCAACCCACTTTCGATTGCCTTTCCTGTTCTTTCTTACTCTTTACCCCCAATATGCAAGACGATTTAGCTAATCGACTCCAAAATTTCTCCCTCTCTCAAAAGGAGGACAACATTACTGATCTTGACTCCTCATATATTCGTCTCAGCTCCGATGAATTCCATAAGAGTTTATTTGGCAAAATTGTTGGAGACAGGAAAGCCCACCTTTTTGGCCTCAAACGGACTATGTCTCTAATATGGCAGCTCAAATTGCACGAAAAAGGAAAATAGAGAGAAAATAACAATGTGCCCTAAGACCCGAGATGGAAAGAAAGCAGTTATAGGTTCGGGAACATGTAAACAAGAAATCGTCACTCGCGATCAACCAATCGATCTCTCAATCAATTCTCGCTGACGCAATCAACAACAAAATCTCATAATCCCTAGCCTACGAGGATGAATGCATATTCTACTCATGAAAGCTCTACCTTTACCCTAGAAAAATCCAATAAATAAAGGCAAGAAAAACTCACGAGATCTTGGACCTTCAACTAAGCTCCGATTGACCTTAAGCGAAATCTCCAAGTCTCAAGTGCATCCACGTGAAGAAATAAGCGGAAAGTTGTAATCTTGATGGAGAAATATTACAATAAAAAATAGGGTCTTGGAGCCCTTAGAGAGAGAAAGAAAACTAAAGAGAAGGAGGAGAGAAAAATTAAAAAGAAAACTTTAGCAAATGAGCAATTGTTCAAAAAATACAAAGCAACAAGTCTATTTATAGCTACGCCACAAACATACACTAGAAACACACACATTATATGAAAAACACTCGCGAGCTAGGCTGGATTCGTGAGCTAATGTTGCATTTTTGCGGGCACTCGCGAGATAGGCTGGACTCGTGGGCTAGGTGGGCATTTTCAAGGGCGAAATTCGAGGGCATTGGCACACTCGGGAGCTGGAGCTCGCGAATTTGGATTTCGCGGCTTGCGAATCTGGTTCATGAGGCTCGATTAGCTATAATTCATCGCACACTTCTCCGATTGACTTGAAATTTCGACGCAAATTTATCAATTTTTTTCTCCTCGTCTTGCGTGACTTTCCGGCATTTTTCGGTGAATTTCTTGCTGACTTTCGGGAACGCAATTTTCCTACAAAATAAAAGGTAAAGAGAGAAATAAAAAGCACAAGACACCAAAACGAAATGAGAACACAAGAACGAGCAAATACGACCAAATGGACCGAGAAAAATCTAAAATAAAATAAAATAAAACGAACACAACTAAAATAAATACAAACACACAAAATAACAACCAAAACATACAAAACACTCGGTGGCAGGTCGATGTTTTTTACTTGGTTTGTTTTATGGATTTATTTTTGACCTCGTGGTAGGTCGATATGATGAAGTTCACTTGGTACAAGTCACGGAGATTATTCACAGACCTCGGTGGCAGGTCGATGATTTTTACTTGGTTTGGTTCATGATTTACTTTTAGACCTTAAAGGCAGGTCGATGGAGTCCACTTGGAGCAATTCAAGGAGCTTTTTCGCAGATTTGGGTGGCAGATTTTAGAGGAAGGTCGAGCATTTTTAGCCGTCAAATATAGGTCGAAATCGATGAGCAAGATTGATTGGGAAAGCGGAAACGACAAGCGCATTAAATGTGGTACGATTGGTACACTGCACGAGGAGGGTGGGTAGGCAAAGTGGTTACGTCAAAAAGACACATGATTTGAGAATATCTAAATTTTGAACCGAGGGGCTGAAGGACAAGGTGGTCGAAAAGATTTATCTCCGAAGAAAGAGAGCTCGAATATTGTAGTCGACTAAGAGTAAGAATGAGTTCAAAATTAGGTATAGATTGAAATTTTTTTGAAAAAGCAATTGTTTATACCAATAGTACCTAATCCAATAAAATTGTTAAAACTAAAAGTGATGCAAATTATGGGGAAAATTTTTACACGTTCTCCGAGGTACTAAACACCGCCCTCCTTTTTACTAGTCACCGCCCCCCTTGGACAATTTTGCCCTTTTCATTTTTTCCAAACATTGCAGAGCAAAGTGTACGGTGAAATGTCGTCAAATTCCGAGGTACGAAAAATTTTTGTCCAACCGCCGGATCCGGACGGCTTTTAGCCTGTCCAACCGCCGGAACCGGACGGTTTTTAACCCGTCCGGCTGGCCGGAAATTTTGGCCGGACGGACCGTCCCTGTCCGAACCGGCCGGCCGGACGGGTTAAAAACCGTCCGGCGGCGACGGCCGGTCGGAACCGGCCCGTCCGGTTCGGCCGGCTGGACACTTCTTTTTTTAAAAAAAAATTATTATTTAATATATTCGAAATAATTATGTTATAAATTGACTTGATTATGGTGTTAGAAATTATTATGTTACATTTTAAATTTGATTATCCTACAAATTGGACGTTAGATATTATCGTGTGAGGAGTTACAAATTATTATGTTACATGTTAGACTTCATTATGCTATAAATTGGACGTTAGATATTATCGTGTTAGGAGTTACAAATTATTATGTTACATGTTATAGTTGATTATGTTATAAATTGGACGTCTCGTGTTAGGAGTTACAAATTATTGTGTTACATGTTAGACTTCATTATGCTATAAATTGGATGTTAGATATTATCGTGTTAGGAGTTACAAATTATTATGTTACATGTTATAGTTGATTATGTTATAAATTGGACGTCTGATAATATCATGTTATGAGTTACACATTATTTTGTTACATGTTAGAATTAATTATCTTATACATTAGAATGAATAGATTTATATTTAACATGTTCTAAAAATATAAATATTGTACTATATAGCAGGAGTCGTGGGAAGATTTTGGGAGGAGATGGTGTTGATTACAGTCTCGGCTTCGATACCAGTACATGCTTTAATAGTGTTGAGGAGGCTATTGAAGCTGCAAAACACCAGACAATGCTCAATGGTTTCACATTAATAATTTCGAGCCACAAAAAGAAAACGGTCAGACTTTTGAAGTGCCATAGAGGCGAACGCTACAGAGGCACAGGCGGAAATTCCAGAAAGACAAAAACGAATAAGTGCGGCTGCGACTTTCAGATCAAAGTAAAAAAGGTGTCCGGCCAGCCATACTGGAGGATCTGTAGATGTAGCAATGCAGAGAAGGGCTACCATAACTATGCATTTGCTGTGTATCCTGAGGGTCATCGCCAGTTGAGCGGGCTCAGCTCTTCATCTAAGAAAATTTTTCGTGATATGACGGACGCTCAGGTGGCCCCGACAAAAATTATGGCCGCGCTAAAGGAAAAGAATCCGGGAGACAACGTTCATGTGCGACAGGTATATATATTTATATCTTGTATTATATGTTTTAATTAACTTTTTGAAGTTAATTATAATAAGTTATAATTTTTTATATGTAAAATTTTATTATATTTACTAATGTATTATTATAATGATAGTAAACAATTTTTTTTCAAATAAATTAATTAATATAGTTTTTTATTTATTAATATAATAATTTTTTTTTGTTTTAAGTTATAATAACCATTATAATTAACGCTAATCGGTGACAGATATATAACTTCAGAGATAAGATGCGGAAAGGGAGTTTCGAGGGTAGAGACGTTCCTTCACAGCTTATGCATTTGCCCATGAGCAGCGAGTATACAGTTTATGCAGAATCCGATCCGAACACGAAAGCGTTGACGCATATATTCATGGCCCATCCTGCGTCGATCAATCTATTCCGGACATATCACTAGTATATCCGCATAGATTCGACGTATAAAACCAACAGGTATGTTATTTTATAAATACTTTATTAGTATGAATCTTAAATAGTGTGTTTGATTGAATTAACTTTTATTTTATTATACTTTTTGTCTTCTTCGTACCATTTGCACAGGTACAAGATGCCGTTTGTCGAGATGATTGGGATGACGCCATGCGACCAGAACTTCCTAATTGCATATGCGCTCATCAGGGACGAGAAAGAGGCCAGTTACGACTGGGTTCTACAAAAATTGAGACTACTGATAGGCCAAGACGTATATCCTAATGTGGTTGTAAGTGACAGAGAGTTGGGTTTAATCAATCCTATTAAGAGGCATTTTCCTGAATCAGCCCACTTACTCTGCACGTGGCACATTAACAAGGATGTGGAAGACAAAGCATACAAACTTTTTGGGAAGAGTAAAAAGTTCGGGCAGATTTTCACGCACAGTACGTGGAAACGTATCGCGGAGGCCAGTACGTTGGATGACTACACCGATGCCGTTGCCGAGCTGCACGCAAATATTCGAATTCTCCAGAGGTGATACGGTATGTGGAGAGCACATGGTTAGGGCACCGCGAGAAGTTTGTGAAGGCATGGACCAACCGAGTGACACATTTTGGAAACACAACTTCCTGTAGGATGGAGAGTGCCCACTCGGCATTGAAGGAGTGGCTTCACACGTCCACCGGCGCGCTCGATACAATTTGGCAAAAGATTAATAAGCAGATCGATAATCAAGTGACTGAAATCAAGTAAGTACTGCAATTTTTAAATGCGTTATTATATTACTACATTAATTATAATCTACGTTATGTAATGTATTATCAGGACGGCGCTTGAGGCCTCGAGATCTAAGAAGAATTCACGGTATAAGGGAATGCTTTTCGCGAGCGTGATACTGAGGGTCTCGCATTATAGTCTGGGTTTATTGGGCGCTGAGCTTACGAGGATGCACGACTTGGACGCCGATGTTTACACTAGCTGCGGCTGTGTATTGCAGCTCACTCATGGACTTCCTTGTGCCTGTCTACTCCGCAACGCAGTTGATTTCAACATTCCAATTGATCTCAGAATGATTCACCAGTTCTGGAGAACGCTACAGATGTTAGAGCCAGGTAATTTATGGTTAATTTTTTATTTATAATTTTCTACTTGTTGTTTCATTTTTAATTACAATTTATGTAATTAAAGTACATTATTTGGTATAATTCATTGAATTTTTTATGTATACTTGTAGGGACTGGTCATCAGAGGCAGGCGAGCCAGGCTGCATGGTCAGATGCGGAGTTCTTTCAGGAGCTTGTGAGTGAGGTTAAAACCCGCGATCCCGCGACGATGCGGTACGTGAATCAGTTCATGTACAGTCATCTTTACCCAGACCAACAGGATTATGCGGAACCTGAGGTTAAGGACAACCCGTGAGGTCGTCCAAAGAAAACCAATTCAATTAAGCGTAACGCATGTGTTTGGGAGCACACCGGTAGATCGCGAGGTCGGAAATCGAGCCGTACGACTAGTTCTTCGCGTGGAAAGACAAGCTCGTCTTCTCAACAGTCACAAGGGGAAGCAGGTGATACAATTTTATTTTTTTTATTTTTAAATATGGCTGAAAGTTAACAACACGATTTTTATGATTATATAAATTGTGACTTGAAATAATTATGATATTGCAGAGTTTAGACCGACAAATATATTTGGTTTTACAATGTGGCAAAATATCCCCTGGCATATGTTGGACTACATAGTGAGTTACCTGAATGTGGAATCGGATGGTAACTGCGGATTTCGGGTCATCGCGAGTCACCTGTATGGTCACCAGAAGTACTGGGCAGAGGCAAGAGAAGCTATTGCGAAGGAGGTCGACAGCCACCGTGGATTGTACGAGTACATCTATTTTAGAGATATCGACACTGGACTTCATCGAGTAAGGTGGGAGAGCGGCGCTTGTGGACGAGAACACTGGTTCGAAGTTCCGCAGGACCTCTATGCCGTTGCGACCCTATTTAATGTAGTTGTCGTTCTGTTGGGCTCTGGTCCTCAAGGTGGGCAGCACAACTTCTTCAGCATCACAGTGTTGCCTCTCATTGCACGATCATCGGCTAGAGGACCATGTCGTGAGATTGCCATTTGCCATCTTGGTACCCTAGAACACTACATTCGTTTAGATTTGACTCCTGATTGTTCACTACCGCCTATTGAACCCATGTGTTCCCGTTGCCGAGATCGATCAGTTGTGGGTTGGGAGGATCAGTACCAAGCTAGGTTGCAATTGTGGTATACTGTTCAAAATAAACCTTTTTGAATGTTCTTGTTAAAAACACATGTTTATCAAACTATATTTGCCACCTATCTGAATGTAGTTGTTGATTTTGAGAGACATTTTGTCTCGGTTCTTAAGAGGCATTTTGGGCGACTTTTTGCTCCTTTAAACGACTCTCGCGATTTTTTCATTTTTAATATGAATCATCCAACTTAATGTTTTACAAATAATAAATAACAAAAAAACCATTCAACTTAATATTTTACAATAATACTTAAAAAAAAAACATGCATTACATCATCATTGGGCATTGTCGTAATCCAACTTGAATTTAGCTAAATCTTCTTCGACTTCCGCCGCCATCGGACATTCGCAACCCCGCTGCATGTCACGTGTAATGCCCAAAAGACGGTTCACCCACTAAAAAAATGGAAGAATAAAAAAATATGACTAAAATTTATTAAAGAAAATGTATTGTAATGAAATAACATTAATTAAAATTTAGTAACCAACTTACATGTGAGGTATTGACACGCGTAGGGACCTTGGTCTCGTCTGCCAGCTCCTCGCCCATGACAGTCGGATGGAAAACCCGACTGTACCACTCCATGTAATCCTTAGTCGCCTCCCCGCGATCATGTGTGGTGGGGGTGAACATAGCGGTGTTGACCATCCCAGAAATCGGGAACTGGGTCCAGCAACCTACTGCACCAGCCTCAGAATGATCAACCATGTAGTTCCTAGACTCCCAAGCACGTACGGCACTGATTGGCGGGTATATAGGTGGAGGGACAGTCTGGACCTATCCCAACTGACGCAGATACCGCGCAGGCAAGTACGGCTCGACGACATCGCGGTATCGAATCAATCCGCTATAAAGAGTCCTCGGCTCTATCGAATCTGGGCTGGAGCTGCCGTATGGCAACCATTGCACATGTTCACAATTGCATAAAAGCATTTATAAAAATAATTATATTATTTTAAATAACGGGTAACTAAATTTAAATAAAATAACTTCACGTAAATCGGAGGCAGTGAGTCTGTCGAGGCGTCGACGGATGGCTGTGAGCCGATCCTCTGTCCTTGGCACATTCCCTACGCTCCACGAGCGAGACGGTGCAACACAGTCAGGATCGATGGGCAGACGCCCCTGGGGTCGGAAATCGGGGAAATACTCATATATCCAAGACTGCAGAAGAGCCCCGCAGCCCGACATTTGGGCAGAGTCCCCTCGACTGGCAATACCGAGCTGTCTGTACAGGTATGCCAGCGTAGCCGATCCCCAGGAGTAACCCCCAATCAAATCCAAGCCGTCGAGCACCTCGTGCAGGAGCTTGGGGGTCACTCTACTACCACTAGCTCTTGCCGACGAACAATGTGGTAGCCAGCATCACCCACATCCAAGCACCCGCCTCATCCCTAGCCGGCCGGCCTTTCCCGTTAAAGGCCCCCACAATGGAGGATTCGGTCACCGAACCATGCTGCCAGAACGAACTCATGAGTTCACCCTTGTTGACCGAAAGTATCGACATGCAGAGCCCATGGCAGGCGTCTGAATTCGGGTCCTCAACGACCACGGCTCCTTCCACAGGAACGCCCAAAATGGCCAGGACGTCGTGCAGCATGATGCTCATCTCACCAAAAGGCAGGTGAAACGAGTTAGTATCCGGCTGCCATCGCTCCACAAACGCAGAAATGAGTGAGGTGTCCAAGTGGATGTGCATGGAGTCGGCCAGATGTGACAGCCCGGTACCGTCGATCAGAGCTCTCGCAGCGGGAGACATCTCATCACGCCACTTTATCAGATTCTCGACCGCTCTCAGTCTGTTGTGGCATTTCAGCAGCCCCCTCAACTGTCCACTCCACATGCGGGAGGCGACGTGCCCTAGAAAGCTAGGGATGACACTCCCATCAATGGGCCCACCG
>BKCP01009403.1:1117486-1133465 GCA_008636005.1 Striga asiatica | reverse complement strand
TTTTTAAATGTAGATTGGTAAAATAATTGAATTTTTAAATGTAGATTGGTAAAATAATAATTGAAATTTTCTCGTGGTGTTTGATTTTTTTTTTATGCTGTTGTAATTTGTAAAATATATTTTTTTTTTTTGCATAACAGGTTATAAATGTCGTCTAACGGTCCATACTTTGTTAATGTGTACTGGAAAATTCCCCAGAGTGAGTTATGGAATTTTTCGAATTATATGTCTCGTCCGGATTGTTCATTTCTTATTAATGGAATAATATCATATCAACAATTGGTAGATATGATTTACGAAAATGGTGGGTTTCGTGATAGTTGGACAATTTCGGATAATACTTTGATGGCGAGACAACAGGATGGTTCGTTTATTACCGGAAGACTGCATAATGATAATTCTCTTTCGTGGATTTACTACTCTGCTCCTATGTCCTATGTATTTTTGCATATAGTGTTGGAAGCAAACACACAGGTTACACAGGTTGAGGATCCTACGCCATCATATGGTTACGAAGGAATGTTTGGTGGTGAGGATACGTGGACTACGCATGCCGGTAATTTTGGTGAAGGGACGAGTAATTTCGGCGAAGGGACGAGTAATTTCGGCGAAGGAACGAGCTTTACCATGAGAGGATCGGACATTGAAGAAGAAATTGTTGGAGATGAAGATTTCATTCCCGGTGAAGACGATTTCAAGGATGAGACCTCGGAAACCGAATCGAACAGATCAATTAATGAGGAGAGCGAAGAAGAATTCATTGAAGAACACCCCTTTCCAAATGAAGGCCTGTACGATTATCGCGAGATGGGTGAGTGGGACTCGTCGTGTGTAGACAGGGACGAGTATGCCTTGCCAAAGTGGAATGGGCGTGTCGAGACTATCCGATTGGGTACAGTTTTTCATACCAAGGAAGAAGCCCGGATTGGTATTAATGCCTGGAATGTCGAGAAACTTGGGGCGGTCCGGACAAAAGATTCCAACAAGAAGTCGTTTAAAGTTGTGTGCAGATCAGATGAAGTTGTACCATGTATATGGAAGGCCCGGGTGAGTCTTAACAAACGGGATCACGGCATGTGGGAGGTAACCGAATGGACCGATAGCCACACTTGCATGCAGGTGTTCGAGAGAAATGACCACAAGAATGTGACCGACCACCATGATTTCAAATCTTTTGTTGGCTAAGATTCAGAAGCAGGTTACCTACAGTGTGGAAATGGTCCAGGCCGACGTAAAAAGTGCCTGGGGCGTCGATGTCAGCTACAAAAAGGCGTGGCACGGGAGAAAAAAAGCCATTGATCGTCTGTATGGCACGTGGGAAACGAACTTCGCACAACTCCCTCAGTAAGCAAAAATAAATTATAAACGTATTTACGTGCCCGTTGTTTTTAACTATATTTATTTACTTATTTATTTATGGTTACCTTTTATAATTTGCAGGTTTTTCGCTGCCCTTCAAAGGGCGAATCCCGGTACAGTCGTTGAGTGGGAATGGCAGGGTGGAGAAATGGCGAAGCAATCTCGAGACAGAGAATTCAGATTTGTCTTCTGGGAATTCGGCCCCGCCATTAAAACCTTCGTTCGTTGCCCGCCGATTATTAGCATCGACGGCACGCACCTGCGAGGTTCGTACAAGGGGAAACTACTTGTTAATTGCAAATTAATATTTTATTTTCTAATTTACAATAGTGTCTCATAAAAAAAAAACATATGTCCAACTGGGCAAGTTCGTACAAGGGGAAGCTGCTTGTTGCCATAGCACAGACCGCGAATAAGCGTCTATTGCCAGTCGCGTATGCGATTGTGGATGAAGAAAGCACGGCTAGCTGGTCCTTTTTCCTAACACATCTGCGCCATCATGTCGTCCCCGGCAGATCGATATGTCTTCTTTCCGACAGGGACAACGGCATATTGAGTGCTGTTGAATTACTGGAGACTTGGCACGAACCCCATGCATTTCATCGTATATGCCTTCGACACCTCCGGAGCAACGTGTTTTCAAGGTACCGGACTAAACAAGTCCGGGGTTTGTGTTGGAGGTTGGGTTCACTGTGTTCTCGCCGCAAATTTGAGCAGAGTCGACAGGAACTCCATCAATGTAACCCGGACGCATACGATTACCTTTTCAAAATTCCTCTTGAAAAGTGGACCCTGTACAAAGATGGAGGACGTCGATGGGGAACTCTGACAACGAATATGTCAGAGAGTTACAACAATGTCCTCAAAGGTGTTAGGTTCCTGCCCTGCAGAGCGTTGGTACAGGCCACATTGAACAAGACTCTGGATTTGTTTGAACAAGAACAAAAGAAGTCCAGAGGATGCAGGACTCCCATTCCTACCGACCTCTATGCCGCCTATCTGGAGTTGGAAAAGATGGCGGTGACTCACCAGGTGCATTGTGTGGACGCCGACGGATCCCAGTACATGGTGACAACCGGTCTACGCGCCAATGGAAGAGGGCAAAACAAGTATTTATTTTGTAATTGTATTTTTTTTTTCCATTCAAATGAGTTTATTAATTTTCTAATTTATATATATAAATCATTGTTGAAAATAGGTTTAAGGTCTTTTATGAGCAGCAGCGTTGTGCATGTAGGAAGTGGCAGACACATCGAAAACCATGCTCTCATGCAATTCGAGTGTGTCGTGACCGGGGTGATCAACCGGTGTCGTTGTATAATCCCTACTTTTGGACGGAGAACTGGGTTAATCAATTTTCTAATTGGAATTTTACTCCAGTTGGAAATCTTGACACGTGGCCGCAGGTGGGATGGAATTTGATTCCGCATTGGGAGAGGATCATCTCGAAGCCTGGACCCGGTCGCGCCCAAACTAGACGCTTTAAAATGCAAATGGATCGTCGGGCGCGCCGCAGAAGGGGCCGGGGTCAATGCACTAGATGTGGTGATCCCTTACATTTCGCAGACCATTGCCCGTATTCGCATCCTCCCATCGATCGAACTAGACTCCGCGATGATTGGGGGAACTAAATTCTTTTACATGAATATTTTGTATTTGGATGATTTTGTAATTGGATGATTTTGAATTTGGATGATTTATCTAATGTATCAAACTCGAATTAGTGAAATCGAACTCGAATTAGTGAAATCGAACTCGAATTAGTACAATCAAACTCGAATTAGTACAATTAAAGTCAAATTAGTACAAATCGAACTCGAATTAGTGAAATCGAACTTGAATTAGTGAAATCGAACTCGAATTAGTACAATTAAAGTCAAATTAGTACAAATAAAGTCAAATTAGTACAAATCGAACTCAAATTAGTACAAATCGAACTCGAATTAGTGAAATCGAACTCGAATTAGTGAAATCGAACTCGAATTAGTACAATTAAAGTTAAATTAGTACAATTAAAGTCAAATTAGTACAATTAAAGTCAAATTAGTACAAATCGAACTCGAATTAGTGAAATTGAACTGAAATTAGTACAATTAAAGTCAAATTAGTACAATTAAAGTCAATTATAGTGAAATTGAACTCGAATTAGTCAAATCGAACTCGAATTAGTGAAATTGAACTCGAATTAGTACAATTAAAGTCAAATTAGTACAAATCGAACTCGAATTAGTACAATTAAAGTCAAATTAGTACAATTAAAGTCAAATTATAGTGAAATTGAACTCGAATTAGTGAAATCGAACTCGAATTAGTACAATTAAAGTCAAATTAGTACAATTAAAGTCAAATTAGTACAATTAAAGTCAAATTAGTACCATATACCATATATAAAATATATAGTATATAGAGTATATACTATATACTCTATATTATATATATATATATAACATTCATGTTCATATATACATAACATAACATATAGTATGAAGTATAGTGTAAAAAAGTAATTATTAGTAATATATAGTAAATGGATTTGGAAATTCCCTTTTTGGAAAGTAATTATTACTAAACGGATTTGGAAATTCCGTTTTTGACCATTCAACGCTAAAAACGGATTCTCAAAATCCGTTTTTGACCATTCAACGACAAAAACGGATTCTGAGAATCCGTTTTTGTCGTTGAATGGTCAAAAACGGATTTTGAGAATCCGTTTTTAGCGTTGAATGGTCAAAAACGGAATTTCCAAATCCGTTTAGTAATAATTACTTTCCAAAAAGGGAATTTCCAAATCCATTTACTATATATTACTAATAATTACTTTTTTACACTATACTTCATACTATATGTTATGTTATGTATATATGAACATGAATGTTATATATATATATATAATATAGAGTATATAGTATATACTCTATATACTATATATTTTATATATGGTATATGGTACTAATTTGACTTTAATTGTACTAATTTGACTTTAATTGTACTAATTTGAGCCGCCGTTGCCCTCTCCTCCTCAGACCGCCGCCGCCGCTGCTCTCTCCGCCGCCCTCTCCTCCGCCGCCGCCGCTGCCCTCTCCTCCGCCGCCGTCGGGCCCTTCCGACTCGTCCGTCCCATTTTTCGAACGTGATCCCGAGAACGGTACCAAGACTCAGCCTCTCTAAATTTTTAATTTTTCGATGTATTTACCGTGTTGAATTTTAATTTGCCCAATTAATCGAACTCGATTTAGTTTAATATGTTAATTGTGCATAATCGATTGTGAAAATCGAATTAGTCGATTGTGGATATTGTGCTCGTTTCCTTAATTGATGGTGGATATTGTTGATAGTGAATATTATGCTCGATTGTGAATATTGTGCTCGTTTGTAAATTGGATATTGTGCTCCATTGTGAATATTATGCTCGTTTCATGGTGAATATTGTTGATAGTGAATATTATGCTCGATTGTTGATAGTGAATATTATGCGAGCCTTATGAATTTATGTGTTCAATTCGATTCAAAAATATAGTTGCAATTGGATATCAAAGTGATTGCCGTCACTTTGAATTATTGTCGAACTGCATTTAACGTGGTATAATTCGTGTTAATCGTGCAAGGTAATATCAAATGCATATGCGAGCCTTATGAATTTATGTTTTCAATTCGATTCAATATATATTTGCAATTTGTGTACGTCAATTGCCGTTGGCGTATTATATATATTGTTGTGGTGGGTAGAACACGTCTTGCCGGGCGTGTTCAAGGTTTTTGTACAATCTGTTGTACAATATGTATATACTAGTCGTGGTTTTCCATTGAAAAAAATTAAGAAAAAAAATATAAATATTCTTAAACACTTCTTTATAAAACAATGTCGTGATTTTTCTATCGTCAAAATCTCCCTCAACTCAAATCAAAATCTTCAACTATAAATGTGAGATGAGTAATTAATTAAATTTAACGAATTCCGTGCGATGCACGTGTAAGAAAAATATTCATTAATATGTATAAATTACAAATATTCATTAAAAAGAAGAATCGACCATAGTATTAAAAAAATATAAAGATAGTATTTATGAATTTACCCAAAAATAGTTATTAAAAATAATTAAATAGAAACTGCCATTTTATAATAATTTGATAAGAAATTATAATTGAATACAATCTCGGTCATTTCAAAATTAACAATTGGTACAATCTCGGTCATTTTTTCAGAAAATGGCTTCGTCATCCTCGAACCCTCGACCCTACACCCCACACCCCGGCCCCAGTGATCCGTCACTTCTATATCTTCAGAACCGCCACCGATCCAAGGCGGTATATGAGGACGCACCGGGGTTTCGCCACGGCGTGGTTAAGCCACGCCGTTCGGACACCCAGTTCTGGGCTGCCTTGGAGGACAACAAGCAGCATGCCCGGACATGGGAGGCGATCGACAAGGCCGGATTCGGGCCTTTATTTCGGATGGGGCGGGTCCCGACAAACAATCCTCTCATCACATGCCTGCTGGAGAGGTGACGTCCGGAGACGCACACCTTCCACTTCGACTTCGAGGAGGCCACGATCACTCTACAGGACGTTCAGATACTATTTGGCCTCCCCGTCAGCGGGGAGGCGTGCTGGGGACAGACCGTACATTGGACTCCCCAAGAGTGGAGAGGTCGTTGCCTGGACGCTCTAGGGTACCTCCCATACGTACAGGTATATTTTTACCTAAAATATTTATTTGTTTATTTTAATTTTTTTTTTATTATTATGTTTATATACTTAAGTCATGGGTCGCTTTTAATATATATATAAACGTATTTCAAGGATGACGGGGTCCAGGACTACGACTCCAAGACTTGGGACATAAATGGCCAGTGCCTGTATTTTAGTAGTCTGGAAGAGGAGTGCAAGCGCCCTCTGGAGGATGGACTCCCTACATCAGAGTACGAGAAGAAGGCGCGAGCTCTGATACTCTGGTGTATTGGGTCCTTCTTCTTCCCCGACCATCGGGCCAACGGAGTCAACCTCTACTGGTTGTTCCTATTGAATGACATCGATGCCATTCCGGGGTACAGCTGGGGTGGAGCGCTTCAGGCCGGGGTATATAGAGCGCTCTGCGACGCATACGAGACGCGGGAAAAATATATCAAGAGCTGCGTGCAGTTGATTCAGGTAAATTTATTTACTTGTTAATTGAAAATTAATTTTATTTATTGTAAATTACAATAATATGTGCTAAAAAATGTATATGTCCATATGTGCAGGTTTGGGCATGGGAACGCATCCCTCGTGTTCGCCCATTAATGACAAGAACACATTTCGGCTCTCAGGCGGGTTGTCCCTTGGGTGCAAGGTAATAATAACATTTATTTATATTCAACACTTAAGTTATTTCAATTATCAAAATTTGTAATTACAAATAAAACTTTTTCTGTGATTTTTAAGGTGGGTGGGATCGAGGGACATGAGACACCTGGTGACGGGCACGGCTGCCATCGGAGATCAGCTGAGTGGCCTGAGAGAGACTGATGTAAGTTTCTTAGGTCATAATAATAAATAATTATTATTTTTTTAATTCTATTTTTTTATTCAATTTATTAATAATTCTATAAATGTTTTTTTTCACAGTTCGATTGGGTACCCTATCAGACGTACATAGACGAGGGTCGGCTCCCGGAAGTGTGCACACGAGACCGACATCTCTGGATGTACAAGGGGTGGATCTTCTGCTGAAACATCGCAGAACCCCACGAGATTGATAGGGTGCTCCGCCAGTTTCGGTGCCATCAGCCCATCCCCCAACAGCCGCTCATTACTAGTCTGGCCGACTGGGACACCTGCCACAAGGGCCAGGGCATGACTGTGAGGGCATACACCGATTGGCAGGCCTTCCATGCTGATCTTGGGAGGATCTGGACCGAAGAGAGAGATCAGAACGTCCTCCAAGATGTCCCGGTGGATCCCTTCCTGCAGCCGGCAGATGGGTACATTGATTGGTTTCACAGTAGGACTGTGAGACTATTCAATGACCCCAACAACTACGCGGCGATCTCACAGGACGGCGGGTTTCAGCCATATGCCGACCGGGAGAAGTGTCAGGTAACTGTCTTCAATGAAGTAATTATTATTATTATCATTCTTATTTTTAATATTTGATAGTTATTTGAATTTAATTTTGCAGTTTTCGGGTTCGGAGGTGGCGTATAACATGCTAACGAACATTGAAGACATTGATACGCTACCTCCCCGAGCGCAGTCACAGTTCTAGCAAGCCCAGGAACTTTTGTACGCTTCTCTGACTGTTGGGGGTCAGTCGGTCACACAAGGGGCGTCGTCGGAGCAAATTCTATCTCAAGATGAGTACGCCCCACCCCAGCAAACACATTCTCAGCGGGCGAGGCATAGACCGGCGCCCCACATTGGTGGAGGGAGAAGACGCCGTGACCATGAAGAAGGTGAGATTTTTTTTTTTTAACTACAAATATATATATTTTTTTTGTTTCTTTTTATTTATTTGTCCAGTCGAATTATTGATTTTTTACAAAAATTAATTAATTAGATGGACAAGAAGAAGAAGAACCAACCACGCCTGGACCGACCGCAGGAT
The DNA here is from genome assembly GCA_008636005.1 of Striga asiatica. Lineage (NCBI taxonomy): Eukaryota > Viridiplantae > Streptophyta > Magnoliopsida > Lamiales > Orobanchaceae > Striga > Striga asiatica. The sequence continues at coordinate 1,125,523 of BKCP01009403.1, read as the reverse complement.
CGTCTTCTTTGCAACCGGGGCCTCGGAGAGGGTCCCGAAACCGCAAGGCTAGGAAACCATATACTCCTGGCTAGTTAGTTTGTTTTTGTATTCTGTGATTTTGTGGACATATTTTTTTTTTGTTTTTATATGTAAAAACGGTTTTTCAAAATCCGTTTTATGTAAAACGAATTTTGGTAAACCGTTTTTTGCTGTATTAATTAAGGCTAATTACATCATTAAGAAAAACGGATTCTCAAAATCTGTTTTTCTAGTGAAAACGGATTCTCATAATCCGTTTTTCGGACAAAAACGGATTCTCGAAACCCGGTCGTTTTACTTTTTTTCCACTAACTTTTTTTTTTTTCCACAAATATTTTTTTTTTAGATAAATAAATGATTCTTCCTTCAGAATTGTGTCCCACTCTAATTTACATCGTCTTGTAGAATAATCTGAGTTTATTGGCAGGTGAAAAACAAGAGTTTAAATATAATATTATTTGATGGACACTCAATCATTACTTTGGAATTTGCATTCATTTTGAAATATGCGTATCAATCGCAAGACTCACGCGTTTTGAAGCGTGAACCAAATCCCACGCGGATTTTACCTTGTCCCCACCGAAAATTTCAAAATCTTCAAAAAGTTAAAAAAATAAAAAACAGTAGCATGAATTTAAACCCCAAATTCTCAAAAAAGCTGGCAAATTACACCAACTCTCCCCACCACTCCACCTAGCCCATTTTTTTTTAAAAAAAAAATAATAAAATAAAAAAAACCTGCATCTATAAAAGCACCAAAACATCACATTAAATATGGAATTCTCCTTATTAAGAAAAACAACACACTTGCCCCAAAATTCCCAATTACACACAGTAGCCAAATCAAAAATGGGGAAAAATACCCTTACAAAATTTTCATTCTCCTTCATCCTCTTCATCTCCATCCTCACCGCCGAATCAAACAACGTCTTGGCAGCCCACGCCAAACACCAATATGGAAATGAGAAGCTAAGCAATTTTACGGTATACTGGCACGACATACTCAGCGGTCACGATCCCACATCGGTATCCATCGTCTCTCCCCCACCCTATCCTAATAAAAACAACTCCATTTTCGGGTGGGTCCAAATGATCGACAACAAACTGACCCTGGACGGCGACCCGAAATCCAAAAGCATCGGTCGGGCCCAAGGGTTTTACGCAGTGGCCTCACTCGATCCAAAGGACTTAGCCCTGTTAATGACGATGAACTTCTATTTCACCGACGGAAAATACAAGGGCAGCACGCTGGAGATACTCGGGAGGAACGCCTTTATGAATAAAGTGAGGGAGATGCCTATTGTCGGAGGGTCGGGATTTTTCCGGTTCGCTAGAGGCTACGCTCTCCTCTCTACGAAAATGTTCAATCAGTCAACTGGGGACGCTATAGTTAAGTATGATCTGTATGTGATGCATTATTGACAAAATGTTCAACCATTTTTCCTAATTTTATGTCAATTGAGCAACAGTTATATGTGGGGTTAGGTTTACATCCCATAGTTATTGTCGATTGGTGATGAGAGGGTCATTAATAATTGGCTTCTGGTTTGTCTCTAGAGAAACAGGTCTAGCTGTTTTTTTTTTTTTTTTTTTGCACCACTCTTTAATTCTTGGAATAATGATAATGTCTCCTTTTCTTTTCTTGTTACTTTTGCCCATATATATCATCAAAGATCATTAATTGAAAAACCTTTGGAGGTATTGTAGAAATCAATTATATTATATTTTCGCATCCTTTGTTGACATATGAATTATATAAATTATGTAAATGTAAAAAATATTGATTTCAAAATTGATGTGATAGTGTATATATTAGGCTATATTGGTGACATAAAGCATTGGGTCACCAACGAAATGAACAAAGAAAAAAAGATTCAAAATTAAAATCAGGAAAAATGCGTGACCCAGATCACAATATGACCTTGGTCTCAATCGGTTGAGAGAGTTAAAGTGGGACACTCGTCCAATTTTCATATATCTATATATATTGAAAATGGTTGATGGTAAATTCATTTGTGGAAAGTTAAAATAAACGTGTCAAAGGTTTGACTTACTAATTGTGAAACATGTTTAAAAATCTAGATTTTTGTTTGGTTTTCACAAGTTATTATTATTTTTTTTTTATAACGTGGTAAAGTCTTTACGCAATTAAAATGTGTTCTACAGAGAAATTTATGGAATTTTAGTACGTGGCCAATTTTGATAACAATTTGGATTATAGATAAAAATCAAATCCCAATTTTCTTGCAAATCGTTCAGTGCAAAATCAATTGTTTGAGCATATCTTTTTAGTGCAAAATGGTTTATACTAAAAAATCAGATCCCAATTTTCTTTTTCTTTTTCTTTTTTTTTGGATTGTTAATAACTTTTGAATTAAGTCATATATCATCATTCAAGCGTATAAATCCTATCCTAATATATCTGAAAAAATTGTTTGAGCATGTCTTTTTTATATGTCAAACACTTTTTCTTTGAGCATATCTCTTTTAAAATGTTATAGACAAATAAGTTAAAGGACATACTATCAATTCACTAAATACTAAATTCATAATATATTATATTTAACATTTATAGATTTTTTCGTGTAGAATTAAATAAAAATATGTGTGATAAGTAACAGTAATGATAAATAATCTTGATCTTAGTGAAACAATATATATATTAAAGAAATATTTTTATATTTTTTTCATTAAACATATGTCAATAATTGTATTTATAGGTTTATAAAATCGTTATTGTATTACACTAACTCGATTTCATAAAATATATTTTGGACATAAACTGATTTAATTTGGACATAAACCGATTCAATCGCATTAATAAATCGATAATGTATTATGCTTCAAAAGTATAGATTTTTTTTCATAATATATTATCAAATAAATCAATAATTGACAATAAATATATAATGCTTACTTTTTGTTTATGCAATAAATAACATAAAAGATAAAATTTTATTTTTCTAAAAAAAAAATTGTATTCTGCAGTGAAGCATATGTTCATATTTTTTTTTCCTGAACGCAGTGAAGTATGTGTTGAAAATACATTTTGTCAGTACAAATTTATATGTATGATTTCGTATGATACTAAAATAACTATACATAAATCCATTAAATATGGCAACAAATCAAGAGTATTATCATATATTTCAACATAACATTCAGTTTAGTTGTATCTGTATATATATATAAAGATTTACTATTTACCAAATTTAGTAAGAAGAAAAGTCAAACAATATTTATTACTTTCTATTTTCAGCAATTTTTCATTTTTTTTACTTCCTTGCCAAAAATTCGGACTGCATAACTGATTTAATCCTACATTCATAAATATATTAATTTTCTTTTAACTAATTGCTAGAAAATCGGTCACCATAAATGCATAGTTCCTTATCACTTTATTTTGAAAAAATCTTATTTCATAGAAAATGTGTTCTCATTTAAAATTTAAAATTTAAAATTTTTTATTCATTATTTAGTTACCTTAAAATCGGGTTGAACAAAAATTTGGAATCATATGTTCAAAATACATTTTGTCAGTACAAATTTATATGTATGATTTCCTATGATACTAAAATTATTATACATAAATCTATTAAATATGGCAAACAAATCAAGAGTATCATTATCAAAAAATTATACATCTCAACATAACATTCAGTTTAGGTGTATAAGTTTTAAAAAGATATACACCATTAAATTAGGCTACTAAATCTTCTTAAAACCCTTACATATCTTACCATATATTGTACTAAATTATTTTGATATATTATAATAATCATGTCTACAGTCCTAATATATATGGGTATCAACTGTTTGTCTGATGAAAGATATAATTTGAGGTAAGTTTTTTGTATTTTTTGTTTCTCTAACTCTATCAAATACATCACAGCACCATACTTCTGATCAAAAAAATCATAATTTTATGCAGCAACATGAAAATAACAGTGTATGCAACAATTGAATACCTATAAATCATTGACGAACTAAAAAATTTACAGCAAGGAAAAACTTTGAACCACAATCAGAGAAATACTACCAATTTTTTTTTTAAGAAAATAAATCTGCTATAATTTATTAAGAGATACAATATCAAGTGAAAAAAAAAGGAAAAAAAAAAAAGAACGAACATCTTTCATATCTTAAAAGATTTTTTTTTAAAACTATTCGATTATCACAGTTGTTTATTTCATTTGTTTATTTCATATTATATCGTTTGGTTATTTAACGTACCAATTTATTTACTACCAAAAATATTATATCCTAACAGATTTTTTTATACTAACAATTGTTAAAGTAAATATAACACTTCCTTCAAACACTAACCCCGATATACATACAAATCAATCTTACAAATCATTTCAACACACTAAATGTGATATATACTCCTGATTTAAATTTCAAAACAAAAATTGCTATATTGCATTAAGAGATACCATATCAAATGCATTGAAAAAAATAAAAGAGGAAGAAACATACAATGTCAAATACCAAAAAAAAAAATAAATAAATAAATAAATAAAAGGAAAAATATCGCATGCTGGCATGTTCTTGAAGAAATCAATGTTCAGTACGGTCTGCTGGCATGTTCTTGAAGAAATCAATGTTCAATACGGTCAATCGTATGTAGTTGTTTAACGCGTTACGAATCGTTAGAGTTAAAAGATTTTAATTTGTGGTCATAACGATGTACCAAAAACTCAAACAAAAAATGTTGTGTAGAAGGAGATGATTAATAATATTTAAATAACATTTTGATTTATTATAATACATGTGTTTTATGTTTTGAATAATGATTCCATCGTCCAAATCAAAATATTTTCCTTAATATTACTAGACCGTGCATCGCACGGGTACCGCACTAGTTTTTTAAATAATATAAATGATGTTTTATATTTTTAGAGGTTAATTTGTATTAAATATAAAAAATAAAAAATGTCATATCTCTATTTTATTCATATATAACAAATATATTTTTTCATTGCTCTATAATTAACAATTTAAATTTATAACTGATTAGAAGAGGTGTTGGGCAAACTTTGTTCTTATAAACAATAAATAAAATATAATTTATCAAAATCACCTCTCGACGGTCGACAATCAAGAGGTGTTGACATACTCATGGTCATAAATAAAATTTAGTTTATCAAACTTTGCCTATTCCAATTCTGTTTTTATTCTAGTTCTGCTTGTATATGTAAATGATACTATAGTAAGAAGTAACAACTTAGATGTTGTTACTGCTATAAAACATTATCTTGATACTTGCTTTACAAGAAAAAGGTTTTGGTACTTTCAAATATATTCTTAGATTGGAAATTGCTCAATCTAAAAAAGGTATTCACTTATGTCAAAGAAAATTTGCTTTGGTTATTTTAAAAGACACTGATTACCTAGCTTGTAAACCTGCTTCAACTCTTATGGACATTAATTTGAAGCTAACTGCATAATGTAGTGATAATCATTCAATTTCTATACATGCATCTATTTATAAGATATTGGTAGGTGGACTACTTTACTAAACCACAGCTAGATCTGATTTTACTCAGTGTGCAATCATTAAGTCAATATGTTTCTTGCCCAACACAACAACACACGACTACTCCTAACAGAGTGTTAAGGTATACAAAAGACACTATATGACAAGTAATTCTCTATCCTAGAAACTCTGTGAAATGTCTACAGTGATAGTGATTGAGCAGATTGTCTTAACACAAGAAGAAGTATAACCGATTATACTCTCTTCCTTGTAAATTCTCTTATATCTTGGAAATCTAAAAAGCAATCAATTGTCAGTAGGTCTTCTACTGAAACAAAATATAGAGCATTGACTCTCACTACATGTAAAGCTCAATGGCTACTATATATGCTTAATGATTTACATATTGCTCACCCTTCTCCTATTTTATTACTTTCAAATAGCAAGTATGCATATCTCTAGCCAAAAATCATGTGCAGCATGAGAGAACAAAACACATAGAGATAGATTTCCCCTTGATAAGAGAAACGTTCTCCAATGGAGTCATTTCGTTGCAGTTTGTACCATCTGTTTTGACCATAGTTCTCAATGGAGTCATTTCGTTGCAGTTTGTACCATCTGTTTTGACCATAGTTCTCAAAATCAAACCGGCCGGTTCAACCGGTTTAGCCGGGAACCGGTTAGCACATCGGTCCGATTTGAGATACATAACCGCTAGAGACCATAACCGGTCAGAAACAGTTCAATTCGGTCAAAAACCAGTGAAACCAGATAACCGGTAACGGTTCGCACGACTTAATGGTTGCTTCTTAGCTATCTAATTATAGTAGCTAAAGTTGTGGTTTAAATAGCACATTGTTTTCATTTGTGCTTCCGGAGTGGGACATTGTGCTTCTTACGACTTGAATTAAAGACACTGTATGGCTTTTTAAAATATTTTATTCCTTAATTGATATGGCTGGTGGTGTATTCCATTTCTACTCCTTTGTATTCTTATTTTGTCTTTTTTAAAGTCATTTATAAACACCAATTGGTTTTTAATAAATTGAGGGTTCTTCTTCTTTATCTCCTCTCTCTTTCCCCTTTTTTTTTTCAGCGTTTTTTCTTCTATTCTCTTCCCCCTTTTTCTTCTTCTTCTTTCTTTCTCTCACATATCTGATACCACTCATCTTTCTTCTTCTTCTTCTTCACGTTTATACTGTTCCATGGCCGTCAATCCCCGAGCATCGATTTACGGGCTAGCTCGAATTGTTATGCATTAACAGTTGTTTTCATGTTGCTTAACTGTTATTGTTATGTTATTGTTTTGTTGTTTCATTGAAGTTTTTCAGTCCTTTGTTTTTTATCTAATTTTTTTACTATAATTTTTTTCTGTATGTATTATATTTTATTATTATTATTGTTGTTAATTTTATTTAATAATTTTTTTCGTTGCTTTTAGGCAATGTAATAAATTTTTATTATGTATATAACCAATTGATTCATTTTTTATTTTTTTGTTGTTCTTTATCTTTAGGCATTAAATTTTGAAGAAAAACAAGAAGAGAAGAAGAAGAAGAAGAAGAAGAAGAAGAAGAGAGAAAAAAACGAGAAGTGTGGAGGAAGAGAGAGAAGAAAAAAAGAGGAAGAGAGATAAAGAGAGTAGTTATTTATTTGAATTTTGAGTTGGCGTAACTTCCTAGTAACTTCCTCTTGAGACATATTTGAAATTCATAATAACATGTTGTTTTGGTAGAATTTCGTTTTGTAGAAGTAGTAGTTATGTACTTTGGCCCTTAGGACTTTGTTTGGGACGCGGGCCATGAAGACATGTTACCTATGCAAGTGATATAGCTGAATTGGGCCTTGTGTTATAACTGAATTATAATGGGCCCGTTTGAGACCTACCCCACATCCTAAATACAAAAGGTGACATTGTTATGTTTAGTCCGATGGCCTTTAATTATGACAATAATGCGTGACCTGTGGAATTGTTAGGCCTGGTGACCTTATTTGCACCCCTTACCATCATATATAATTAATATTATACTTTTATACCCATTATATTCTTAATTATAAAATTACTAAACAAAGCCATAAATATTACAATTATACCTAAAATTGCAATGTAACTGTTATTAATGAAATCCGCGCAAATTAAATGCAATTGATATAATTACCAAAAAATCATGTCAAAGATACCCAATCACTCTAAAAAAAATCACTCATCGCCCCATGTTCACCATCTCCTCCGAAAAAAACCTCTCTTCCTTTTCCCTAACATACTGAATTTGCTTCAATGCCAAGACAAAAATCGAGACCGTAGAAGCTACATATGCTAAAAACCCTCTGGACGCCGATGTTCGTATCAGCTTTTTACTTGTGTTTGATTGTGGTTTTTGAGTTAATCATTGTTTGCTTGTTTGCTGCAGAATCAAACTACATGGGGACGCATGTTGATCGAGCTATCACAATTTCAAACTAATCCCGTCGACTCGAAGATGGTTCAAGGCAAATCAATTATCATGTGGATTGTACTTCTTAAGTTTTCTTCTTCT
>BKCP01009403.1:1089472-1112465 GCA_008636005.1 Striga asiatica | reverse complement strand
AAGGAGGAAGCATTCTTATCATAATCATACTCCATACAAGAATTTTGTTGTGTAGCCAACTTATAATTCATACATCAATGGTAACTCTAGTAAGGCAGAAAAAATCTAATAGATCATAAGCTAGACGAAAATCTGGATTATCAGGTCATTTGAAATATATACAATAATCAATACTTTACCGAGAAGCAAAAGAAAAATAGATTTTCAAAGACAGAAGGCATAACCTCTGGAAAGTTTGTACAGGAAGGAAGTATCTCAGGTGGAGTTAGGACATGTCAATCTTTAGGAAATAATTGTATGTTTCATCTCAGTATGAAAATAAAATATTTTGCAAATAGAGATAGATCATAGGAGTTTCATGAAGAAGGTAATAAGCCGTGAGACCTTCACAAATGAAGTTGAATTTTCTTTTGAGTAACCATGGAGGACTAATGCTAGCATCTGATAAAGCAATTTCAATCATTTGAGAACAGCTACAGCTTATGAAAGAGAGTAGAACTCCAAAAGTAACTGACAGCAAGCTGTTGAATTTCGTATACTAACTGACAAAATGCACAAACAAGTCAAAACTCAAAAGAGAAGTTTTATCTTTTACGAAAGCGAAAACAGCCAACATATCAATCTTGACAAACCATAATTATCAATTTGACAGGCTACAAGTCATGAAGACGACAAAATTTATGGCTTCGCCATCAAGGCAACATCAAGTTATGTAAGGTTCTTCGAAACATAAACTCCGAACAATAACATAAACATATATATCACAGAGGAGCGAAGATACCCTTTTAAGATGTTTAAGCAAAGATATATTCTGTAGAGCATATACACTGAGGAGCGAAACAAATGCCCACTTTCTACAGATGTAAGAAATTTAATTCATATAAAGAGGAATGTAAGTGAAACAATGTGGCCAATCTAAAAAAAGTTATCACCATTAAAGTTCCATTTACAGAGTCAGAGACACACATTTAGACAGTAAAGGGTACAGGAACAAAACAAAGAGATTGATCATTAGACTTTCACTTCTTGAATCGGATATTTTTGTAGCCTTTTAAGCCAATAAGATAGCTAGTGTAGAAATTCTACTAAAAAACACACTTTCACATGCCAAGAGTAGAAAAAGTTTAGTGAAACCCATCAGTCATATCAATTAGAATCTTTCAGATCATGTACTGAATTTGACAAAACTAATCACAAGAAAATGACGCAAATCATAGGCTCCATAAGTGCAATTGATTGATGCCGCACTTCTTCAAACTATAGACGACGACTCTTTCTTGNNNNGCACTGCTGAGGAAATAAGAATTACAATCCAAATGCCTTATTTAATTATTAAACTTTAACATCTAAACATTCTTCCTTCTTCACTTTATATCAAGAGGACCATCATTTCCAATTTCACAAATAGTTACCAAAAAATTGAAGCAGACTATAAACGGACATTCAAACTAAAGCTAACTAGTAACCCTCAGAAACTACACAAGAATCAAAACTCAGGACCTCGAATTTATTTTCTTTCTTTTTGTTCAAAATTCAAATATGTGGCACCTAAACACAGATATCTTCGCCTTTGTTGCACTTTCTACTTCAATAAAAATGCAATCAACAAAATTTAAGAAAATGATTCGAACAACTAGCAAGATCGACTTTTTTATTACCCTTTCTTGAAAATGAGTGAAAAAAAAATCAAAATTTCGCACCTTTCAAACAAGAACCCCAAAAACATGAGATAAGCAGAACAAAGTAAACAAGAAAAGATAAAAAAAAAATCCCACCAGAAATTGCCTGAATTCTAGCATCCCATGCTCAATTGCTCCGACAAGACAAACCAGAGCATGAGTGTATTTGTTGCGGTGGAGTTCAGTCCTTAAAGCCCGTATCCTTTTTCCTACATTTAAGTAGATAAAAATAAGTTGGATTTATTAATGAACAAATTTAATTATTTATGGGATATATATAAAAATAAAGGAAATATATCCTGTGTTTAAAATCTTACATTTACTGTGTTGTACTTTTAGTGCGAAGTGTTGCGATTGTCCTAGACTGACTCAGAGTAGTGATGTAAGTGGTGAGTCGGGTGCGGGTTTTGCAAATTCGAACCCTACCCGGATATAATTTATCCTACCCGAATTAGACCCGTTATACGGCTATTAATCTTTGGGTTAGGGTTAGATTTTACCCAACGAGTTATCGGGCGTTCATCGGGTAAACGGGTAACCCGAATTCTTAAAGTTGAGTATTATTAAGTCTCGACCCGACCCGCTTCATGTGTAAAAAATAAAATAAAATAATTTCATAATTAATTATAATGTAACTAACAAATTATTAACTAAATTTGACAATAAAATAACTATAAAAAGATCTAGATTATTTTTAGACTAAATAATGAGATGTAATTATTCATCCTTTATGATAGTTAGTAATATAACATTTAAAATGGGATAATGCGCTATATGAATATAATAATATATATCTAAAATAATGAAAAGTTAAAATATGAGACTTAACATAAGAATAAAATAATATAAGTATACTAGTATAAAAGAAGTACTCTTTTGTTTCAATTTTATCTTTCTAAGATATTTTTATGTTTAAACTAAAAACATTAATCAAAATCAAAAAATTCTACAACAAAAAAATACTCACAATCAACCCTTAAATTAAGAAGGAAGAATCCTGTATTGGAAATCAAAAGGCCGAGGAAATACAATACTACGAATTGAAAAGAAAATAAAGGAGCAATAATCCCTGATAGAAGAAGAAAAAATTTATTGCTCCTTATATTTATATTCTATTTTCAAAACCTCCTATACGCTAACTAAGAGCGATTTTTATCCATTTGTTATAACTTCAATAGCAGCTAGATCTAGAGGAAAGTTATGGGCATTACGTTCATGCATAACTTCCATACCAAGGTTAGCACTGATAACTAACATATTACATATGTATTAGTCATCCCTCAATTCTAATTTGGACAAAAGAGGTATATTTGGCCTCAGTAATTTTACCTTTTTTTTACTCCCGTGAAATTATAATTTTTGATATTTTATATTTATAGATTATGCTAACATAAGACAATTATTCTTGTTGTAGTTTTTTATATCGTAGTTAAATCAAAAGATTCAATACTTGGGTTGTATTGCAAGGAAGGTTAGCCGAATTATTTGTACGAATATTCAAACACACAAAAAAAAAAAAAAAAAAATTCTTAAACACTCTAATTCAGTTTGGTTTTGGTTTTGATTATCAACTAAAGATTCCCAAAACGATGCAAAGAAAATTTTCAAATTCCAAACAAAATTCAGATATTGATGAGAAAGTTACAGAGTCGGAGATAATCGTTTCTTGTTCTAAACGCAATTATTGAGCAAACAGTCGTTCGTTTAAGGGTTCAAATAACCTACTCATCTAGAGGTTCATTCTCAATAACTTTTCGTAATAAGAGAACAAACATGAACGACCAATTATTGAATCAATTAACACATAGACAATATATTTACGAATAAGCCTATTCTAAACGAGCCTAGATCGTTCAATTCTCTCCTTTCAGTTCTACAAGTTGATTAATAAGATTAGAATGGTGATCAAGCATCTAACCCAAATTTTTTTACCTTTTTTTCTATAAAATTCAAGAACACTCTTTTCCAACCTCATAGGCCTAGAAAAACTTTTCATTGTAGATGTGAAAGAATGGTTTTTAGGGTGATAATATTGTCTCGCCTGATAGGGAAAAAGTGGCAGAATAAAAAAAAAAAAATGAGAATTTTGGTTACCTTGAAAGTATATGAAGGGTTGAAGTAGGATCTTGCCCGTAACGAGTTCAAGAAGAAGTCGGGCTCGTACTGTTGTCGTTGAAGCGGTGTCGATCGTACTTCGCGGCGGTGGATTGGTTCCCATGCTCTTCACTCGGACGCGGCCGATTTTTCGATTCTTCTCTTCTTTTTCCCGTTCGTCTTTACTTTCTGATTCTTCTTCTTCATCCTTTGAATCACGTAAATAGGTCCTACTGAGGAGAAAATCAAGAAAGTGAGCTCCAAACGCGACCGTACTGAGAAGATTGCTGCTGAGGCTCGAGAAAGTGGCCAAATGCGAAGCGTCAGTGAGGGTGGAGTGATATGAAAGGTGGACCGGAAAGAGAGCGGCTTCGCGGCTAAGAAAAATGAAAAATTAGGTTTTTATATAAAGTAACAAAACAGACAACAAAAGTTCTTTTTGGTCATTTCCAGGCTCTTTAAAATTTGTAAGAGCGTACTATTCAACCCGACAATGTATATTTTATCTTTGGGCCAGTATTCAGTTACAAGTTTAGTCCCCGCCTGCACAGGTTGAAGTAATGCCTCATGTCATCGTTCGTCCACTATTTGTAGATCCTTCGAGAACCGTTGAGAGGGCGGCGCAGAAGCCCACCGTCAGCCGTCATACGCCATTAGGGGAAGAGGTTCATGAAGTAATACCTCTTGTCATCGTCCACCATTTGTTGATGTAGATCCTTCGATAAGTGGAAGAGAGCCCACCTTCAGCCGTCACACATTTCTGGTGAAGGCAGTGAAGTCAACAATTTACAGGCACCTATTAGAAGTGGGTCTTGAAATAACATAAAGAAATGTTTTTTCAGTTAGAATAAAAGAGGAAAATTAATCTTTAAATAATCTTTAAAATTTTTATTCGGACACCTGAAATTACAAAGAACTAGTATGTGACCCGTGCGATGCACGGACTAGATTTATTTGGAGAATATTATATTTTAAGATACATAATTAAATAAAAGTTTTATAACACTTAGGGAAATTGTACAATAAGATAGTATTCGACAAAGAAACAATCATATATTATTAAAGACCTCCTTGTACACAACATTATAAGTTTAATTATTGGACAACTCGTCATTCTCACAAAATAATATCTTCAACCCCTTTTAAATAATCAATTATTCAAATACATCAAATAATATTAGAAACATAATAAAATAATATTACCGAATAGAATTGATTCGTCAATTTTGTTGACATCTTGTAGAGTTGCAAAGTCTATGAATTGAAACCGAAACGTAGGAAAACTTTCTCTGCACTTCAAAAATATAGTGCTCCCATGCAATATTATCTTAAACTTGCCGGCTACAAATCAATACATACCAATGTTGCTTTCAACTTGGTAGTTTCTTATAGCAATGACCATACCCTCTTCAAGATTCCTCTCTCTAAACGCCGACAAATAGACTGCTCGTAGCCACGTCGTAATGCGATTTCCTTTGGCAAATAATTTGAAACAACAAATTGAAAAATAATTAATATGGTATATAAATACTAAATTTGAACATATGCTTATTTTTATAATGAAAAAAAAATTCGAAACCATATCGCTTACAGTTTTATCATGCAAAATAAACTCGAGATGCGACTTGTATGTGCTGCCCTTGTCATGAAAAAACATTCTCACAATTCGAACTTTAAGCATAGGTCTCTTGTTCCTATCAACATCTTTGATTAACCCAAATGATTCATTCATTACAGAGAATGTGATTTTTCCTTTTAAGATATGAGTTTGTAATACGGTGAATGCATGTTGATCATAAGATATATATATTGTTGTTAAAAGAGAGTTTAAAATCGGTAAAAAAATCTTGTGGAAATTTGTCCAATGTAGACTTTTGTAAATAAAAAAATAATCAATCTATTTAAGTACACATTATCTCGAGTTTGAAACAAAATCTCGAGTTTAAATCCATTTAAATTTGACTTTAATAAAATATTGTGGAAGAGATGAATTGTAGTTGATTTGAAATTCCTATTCCATATATTATGGAAATAGATGAATTGTAGTTCATTTGAAATTCTTATTTCATCGGATTTTGATATTTTGATATGGATTTGTATTTTGGATGAATAACCAATTCCTTTATTTTAGGATATCTGATTTCAATGTGTATTTCATATTAGATTCCAAATTTGTAGGTGGAATCCAATTTCAATTCGATACTGAGTCGGTGGAATCGGTTTTATGTAAAAAAAAAAGTCCGAAATTAATTGTATTATGAAATGGGATTATGGAGGAATCCCATATCAAATTCCTTTATTTTAGGATGTATTCGATTTCAATTTCTATTTAAAAGAAATCTAAATTTGTAAGCTTATGTGATTGTATGTCAAAAAAGAAAAGAAAAAAAAAATCGCATTTTGATATGAGATTGTATTAGAAAAGAATAAACCAATTCTTTTGTTTTAGGTGATTTCAATTTGTTTGTATTTCAATTACATATCAAATGTGTAGGCTGATTGGATAAAAAAAAAATCAAAAAATAATCGAATTTTTATATGAGACTGTATTATGGAGATTCTTTTATTTTAAGCTATTACAATTTATATTTCAATTAGCAATGCATGTTGTTCGTAAGAAATATATATTGTTCTTAAACCAATTCCTTTATTTAAGCTATTATAATTTGTATTTCAATTGATTCGCCATTTTCTTTATTTTAGGAGATTCCCGAAATTCCAATTGATTTTAGGAGATTCGCCATTTCAATTGATTTGCATTCTATTCGGTTATTTTATTTTCAGTCATTTTTTTCGAAAATTAGGGAGGTTTTTTCTCTTCATTTGCGGATTTTTAAAGCTGATTTGTTGAAATTCTTTAAATGTATTGAGATAAGTATTGTAAAAAATTACCATAACAACTTCCTATTAAGAATGATTTAAACTAAAAAGAAAATCAAGAGAAAGAAAAATACTTTTCGGATTTTTAATATAGTTTCCACAAATGGAATCATTTGTTGACCAGTTTTTTAAAAGTTTCCACAAATGATTTATTCACCTCTCTTTTTCAATATATATAGATACATAACCACCATGACAAACGTAAAAGCCAAATTTTGAAATTCTAGCTTCAAAATTTTAAATAGTATTGAAATAGTATTACTTGATATAGTATTGAAAGCCAAATTTTAAATCCCTCTATCAATTATTTCCTTAAATATTTTCGGTCAAACGTGTAAATTTGGTTACGAAAATTCGGTCAATCATTTAACGATTAAAACGTATAAAACTTTTTAATTTTTTTTTTTCAAAAATTCATGCCAAGTTAAATATTTTTTTATCCATATTTATCTATCTACAAATCTCATATTGTATGGTCATGACTAAAAATCATACTTATTTAATAAAGAATGCTAATTTCAAAATTAATTTTTATATTTCAGATTGTTCAACTTAACTGATGATTTTTTTGTTCATATTTATCTAACTACAAAATCTTATAATTGAAAGAATATTATATTATGTGGATTATTGGTAGCTATTTTTTTACACATCCAATGAATAATTAGTTCAAATATTGGAAAAGGAAACAAATCATACTCCATCTGTTTGACATTATGTAATTTTCGTTTAAAAAATGCATAATTACAAATTTAACGGGAATTGTTATTTTAAGGTTTTCCTAAATCTCTTATATCTTATTTTAATTTTTTTATTATATATATACTCTCCCTTTCTCTCCTTGTGTGGAAGTTATCAGCATTGTTATGTCACTTTTTAGTTTTCTTTTGCATGACTTTTTTTTTTTAAATGGAACCAAATATGAGATTATTTAAGATATATGAAAAGGATAAAACAAGAAAATAAATAAATACATCTGAAACAACATTTAAAAAACAACACATATTGCAAACTCAAACGACATTTATTCTTAAACGGAGAGAGTAGTAAAGAGTAAATATCATACAAATTAGTATTGGAAAAGAAAATAATTCGATATGACAAAATCACACAAAATATGTACAAATTGATGAGATTTAAATTTGAATATAAAATTTATGTCACACAACTTTTGATGATGTTTAATTTTGAATATGTAATCAATTTGTAATTTATTTAAATATAAAATTTAATTATACAACAAAGTTAATGAATAATTCTATATATAACAAATTTTTTTTTTAGATGTATATGTACCAATATATTAATGCGAATCTTAAATATCTCATATTTATTACATATATATAGTTTTTTTTTTTCTTTCAAAAATCATGAGGATTCCTATAATTAATTTTATCATATACCATGTGTTAGATGTTATTAGTTTGATTTGAGACACTCATTTTATTCTAATATATAATTTTTCATATTTTGTGTTTCTTTTCTTGCAATAATGAGATGTTTAACATCAATTATTATGTTTAAAATAAAATTTTAAAAAAGCTTTAAGTAACAAAGTCGTCTGTGCATCGCACAGGATGCGCACTAGTTAGAAAGAACACACAGTTACCATGACAAACGTGAAAAAGCCACAAGAACTTGTACACATTTCTTTTTCTTTTTTTTTTTTTCAAAACGATAGAAATTTTATAAAAACTAAAAAACACATAATCACAGCTAGAAATCAGCTGGAATAGACAAGCACTCAAACAGCTTAATCCAGGAGACCTACACAGAGATAGCCTAGAAGCAACTACAAACAACTACACTAACGCACTCACAGCACAACAAACTATACAACTCCCAACTGGAGAATAACACGCTCCTAACGGGAGTAAAACACGCTCCTAACAAGAGAAAACGACAACAAACACAACAACTAACATACCAAACAAACCACAAACACTAACAACACACACAAACAAACATAGCCCTTCCCACAGCAATAATCCAAAGTCCAATACGAAGCACCAACGGATCCAAGGCCGCCCACCCAAACAGACTAGACCGCAATCCGAGAAATAACTTCTGAAACTGTCGAACGGCCTAACTGAAGCCGAGACCCAAACCACGAAACACTCCAAGTAGACGACCCTATACACCACCACCACGCCGGAGTCAGCCAACACCACTAGCCAAGATCCGACAGCGTCGACTACCCCTCATCCGCACACCAAGGAGTCAGGGGAAACAGGGGGCAAGGGAAGCCGCACCTCAACCCCGACCGCCTCTTGACGCACACGCCAATAGCGTCCGGAGCCATAGCCAACCCCCTCCAAACACCACCACATGACACCACCTTGACTCCGGGGATGCCGACGAGCTACAATCGCAGGCCGACACTAGATCTCGAAGACAAACCGGCCGCGGACAGTCATCAGCCTCCACCGACTCAAGCTGGAAGGAGCGGCACATGACACGGGGCGAAAGCCGCGCGGCCTAGGGCCGACCACCGACAAAGGTTCCGGATTTCCGCTGGGAAAGGCACACGAGCTCAAGAAGTTGCAGGCGGCGGCATCGGTAGGAGAGGGGGAAAAGGGGAAAAATTAGAACATCTCTCGTCTTCCTTATTTTTATTCTAGTTTAGAATTTACTGTACTCTACAATTGAGTTTACCAACCGTCAAAATTCATCTCCAATCGTTCGTTCTACATTTTACTCTACATGAGTATTTACATTTTATTCTCATTATTTTGAATTAGTTTTAATAACAAATAATAATTTAATAAAATATATTATCTTACACATATTTAGTTTTTTAAATTACCAATATATGATTGAAAAAAAATTACAATTAAATATAACATTTTTATTTTTTAGAAGATTCATAAAGTATTTCCTACAACATCAAGAAAGTTAGAAATAATTCCTAAAACGTTACTAAAAATGTCAAGATTATGTTATCTAAGTCATAGAATTGTTACTAACAATGTCAAGATTATTCTTTTACTAATAGTATATATATAGATATCAAAATTATTTTATTTAGTATTAATATTTAAAATAAATAATTTTAAAATAAAATTATAATAAAATTTCTAATTTTTAATATTATATAGACTTGTATATAAACAAACAAAAAGCAATGTAGTGATAGAACTTTACAAAAACGAATTATATTTATAATTGATATTACTCAAGTGGTTGACCGCGCATCGCAACGCGGCAAATTTAAATTTATAATTTTTCCTTAACAAACCTCTACTAACTAGTAGTAGTGGCGAGTAAGGGTCGATCCCACGAGGAGTAGGAATTAAATTGTGACAATCTCGTATTAATTGAATTAACTAGGAAAGCAATAAAAGATGGGGGGGATTGGTTTTATAAAAATAAAAATAAAAATAAGAAAATAAAATAAAAATCAAATAAAATAAGAGAAGTCCAGTTTTCGGTTCAGTTATCACCCAATCTAAATCTACCGTTAATTAATTTCGACGCTTTCTTTAAATTGCTAATGAATTACCGACCCTAGCTAACAACAAGCTCTGTTAACCGAATTTTCCCTTACCGAATATTTAATCGAAATAAGCTCTTCGACTAAACCTAACTAGTGGACAACCTAGAATAAGCTCTCTAGATTTAATTCACTAGCAGCATTAATCTCTAGAAAAATAGATCAGTCTAAGCAACGGACGCAAAAGCTCGGACCATTTAACTTATGTTCACGCTACCCTAGAGATGCACGACCCCTAGTTTACTACTAACGAAACGAGACAATAACAATTACGGATTAAAGTCTCGAATCTAGCAATTAAACTATGAATATTCAACCTAGCTGGCCAAACTAAATCAAAAACTCATAATTTATAAACATTCGACACAGATAGCATGAATCAACTCATCAACAAAAATAAATACGGAGTCTCGATTAATTAACGATAAATAAAGATCATCCAATTCATAGACAAATCGGAATTAGGGTTCAAACATTCCCTCAAACTGGATAAAATTACTAGCCTAACATACTAATAAAAATAAATATAAATAAATAAAAGAGAGAAGATAAAAATATCTCCCTCGTGTGCGGGTGCGGCTTCCCTCCGCGTATGTAGCTTCCTTCACAGTCTGTGCGTGTATTCTTGCTTTCTCCTATGCGGCCCTCTCTTTTTTTTTTTTCTGTATGCTCCGCTCTCCATGTGCGTGGCGTTAATCTTTTTTCTGCCTAAGTGCCATTCCTCAAATAATTCTCCTAAGCAAATATATATTCACGGTCAAAGAGTTCTCCCCCAATTAAACTCTTCTCCAATCAAAGTGTGTGGCCCTACTGCTTGGTATTTTTTTTTATTTTCAGCCAAGTAATCAACTTGTCAAAATAAATCCAAGTCACCCACAAATTAATTCTCCTTGGTGCTGCGAAATAGAACTCCTCCAAGCAAATGAATTTCTTCCAACTTAACCTCATTGGGCCTAACTCATGAAATAACATTTGTTTCTAAATCACGAGGCCCGATAAATCGTTTTGAACTTCCGCCCATTGCTTCTCGTCCAAAAAAATACACCAATACACTGCAAATAAATATAAAATAATCAATGTATATGAATCCATCCAAATTATAAATAAGTCGAAAAATATAAACGTGCGAATAAATTAAGCATTTGAAAATACACTATTAAATATATAAAATACGCACATTTTTCGACCTATCAGTGGTGGGTCTCATAAATTCGTGAACAACAATGAATTATATTTATAATTGATATCACTCAAGTGGTGGGTCTCATAAATTCGTGAACAACAATGAAATGAGAAATGAAAAAGATGTATTGCCCTGTGTTCTAGAATTCAAATTGTCATTTATTATTATTATTTTTTTTTTTTTCGTTTTTCTCTTGTTATCTATATATATAATTGTTGGCAACACATTTGTTACAAAATGTTATCATAATTTTTTTTTACCTTCCACATTAATGCCTTATTAAGAGTAATCATATTTTCTTTTATTATGATATTATATAATAGTTAATGTTAATATCAACTAATAATAATTCATATTAAATACAAATTACATAAGTATAAATAATTCTATTGCAATTTCTTTTCTTCAATCTACTTATTCTAAAACTAATATTATGGTTTTTTTATCTCATGAAACAATTTTCTTTAAAACAAAATAGCTAAATAGTTTCAATAGCATAGTCAAATCACTTTAAAATCTTATAAACAATTGTTGCTATAGTAATAATAATAATAATAATAATAATAATAATTTTTCAACTAAATTATTTATAAATTATTTTCAATCGCCCCAGCCCCCTTTCTCTCTCTACCCAATCCCTGCATCATCGTCTTCTGATCGAGCCTTCTCTTCTCCCCGGCGGTAGTCCGGGTTAGCCGGAGAACGTGCTTCGCCGCTCACCCTCGATTTGGCCTCGTCTCTCCACTTCAGCACTCCGCCGAAAGATGCGCCTAGGGTTTGCAGATCCCCTTTCTGCGCCCTTCCTTCGGGTGCTTCGACGAGAGTGGGCTGGACGGAAGACGGTGGCTGGAGAGGGGGTGAGGTCGGGTCGCCGTGGTCGGACTGATGGGCTCGGTGTTTCAAGCTGGATTCAAGGTACGCTCGATTGGTTCTTGTGGCTATCTCGCCGTCGATTGATACGGTTCTGTTCTGCCGGAGTTTTGGTGACTGTAAGAGGTGAGTTGTGTTGGCTGCCTTCTTCGGATGCCAATTTGTCTCGGTTTTCTTTTGGTTGTGGTCGGCGGGTGCCTTGTTTTATTCCGGCGGGTTTGGCTCTGTCCATCAGGCTGGGTGGGGCGGCTGGACTTGGATCCTTCAATTCCTCTCCGCTGCTTTGAATTCTCCAGTAGCTGGCTTAGTTCGATGGCCTTCTTGGAAGTCTCTGCTGAGGGAGGGATGCCTTTTAGTTGTTGTTTGGTTTAGATTTTATTTTTAGTGTTTTTTGTTTAGGTTGTGTGGTTCTCTTTTCTGTTTCGTGTTTTAGGTTTGGGCCGTTGGCCCCAGTTTGCAGTGTGTCCTGCTATTCTCCTGTTGGGAGCCATCTCTTAGGCATTCTCCCAGTGGGAGTTCGGTGCGAGTGCCTTGTACTTTTGGTTTGGGTCGTTGACCCCAGTGAGCCCGAGTGTCAATTGTTATGCCCGAGTGTCACCTTATTACCCTGCTGGGGTCAGACACTCGGGTATTACTCTGTTGGGGTCCGACACTCGGGTAGTTGTTTTAGTTGTTTTAGTTGTTTAGTTTGTTGTAGTTGTTGGTGTTGCTGGTTAGTTTTGTTGTGAGTTTTTTATTCTAGCGTTACTAGCGGGATTCTAGGCGGTCTTTTGACCTGTCCTCCCACTTTTTTCTCCCATTGGGAGCTTTGTATCCTTTTCGCACGTTGTGCGCTTTTGATTTATAATAGTTCCTCTATCGTTTTGGGAAAAAAAACTAAATTATTTGACCATGATTCATCCAAATTTTAAAAATTACATTACCTACTAACTTTTTCAATTAATATAGTGATTCATATATACTTAAATAACTTATATTTATATTATTTTATTTTTATTATTGATCAAATCTTGAAAATATAATATGTTCATTATTTAGAATTTTAATATTAAATTCACACATATTACCTATAATAATTTATATACAGATGATTACTAGTTATTATTATTGTTGCTTTCAATTCTTAGACACAAAAGCATTAAAGAAATGTGAACTCAACAAAACTTACACATACTACTTGAAATGAAGACTCTTGAGCTCAACCCAGCTGCAAAGAAGCAAAGTTTTTGCGGTGTTAAAAATATTTTAGAATAATATATTTATGACAAACTAAAAAATATAACCTTAGCTACAAAAGATAGCAAATTATGTTACACAAACAATAAAAACAAGGGATAGTAAAGTAAAAAATGAATTATATTGCAATTCAATTATCATATTGATCAAAGGAAAGACGCATCCCCATTAGTTTCTGGCCATCTCGGAGTAATACAAGAAGTCTTTCTGGAAAAAAGAGAAGAAAGAACATATCTCAAATCATAATTCAATCGCCAATGAACTTGACGAGGAAAAATGATTCGGTATTCATTGAAAATGACAATAAAGACCACAAATATAATTACATTACAAAGATTCTGGATATAAAAGTAAATGTTCTTCTTGTTACAAGGTAAATTAATTACAAGATACTTAGAAAACTTATGAGGTTAATTTCTCATATAATGCCGAATAAACTCTTTTCATAACCATTGGAACTGAAGCAGTTTCAATTATAATTAAAATAAAAAATAATCTCAACCAAATAAATGTGTAATCAACATTTTACATGAAGCCCCACCTCAATTAAAAACACACCTACAGACACGAAAACGAATATACAATTGGTATTTAATAAGTAAAATAAAAAAATCTTACATTGAAAATTTTATCCAAAAAATCAAACAATCTCAGGAGAATAACAAATCCTGATTGAACACCATCGACGTCGCACGCCACACTTTACTTGAAAAGAGAGGCATATCAAAGTCTATTGTTGATGTTATTAAAAAAGGTCATGGGGCTGTAACTTAATGCCTCTTCGAAGTGCAAATGCATGTGGTGGTGATGGTATGGTAAAAGAAACACACATTATGAGAAAGAACTTAATTAAATATTTTCTTTATTCGTAGATAGAAAATGAAGTGTGTTGTCATATAAATGACATGAGATATTAATACACCAAAAACCAACAAAATCTAGTAGAATATCACTATATATTGATATTGAAAGATTTATTTATGGCATGAGTTCAAAAATAATATATTGAAAATCTGTTCTTGCAAAAATGAGAAATAAAAAGGGAAATTCTTTTATTTTTATTTATATTAATTCGGATTACATATTTATATATCTATTAGATTTGCATGACCTTATTATGATTATATTTTGTAGGATATCATTATGCATGGCAGGGTAGGAGGCGTTCGATTGAGTAGAAACTCAAAGAAGATATTTACTTTCCATGTTTCTACATAATATTTGGAAAGAAGATCAAAGAGATCGCACAGGAAGGAAAGAACTGTAATAATATTTTATATTATTCTATTATTGTGGACCATATAATTAGTTGGACCTAATTGAATTAATCAATAGTCAAACTTATTTAAGGTGAATATGTATTTAATGAATTATTAATGTTCTAATATTAAAGAGTCCAATTTGTGATGTTTGACTTGGACATTAAGTTAGGGTTAGAACATGGGGAATGTTAGTAGGAATAAGTTTGTAGGTCTCCTCCTATATATACTACATGCCCCTCTCTCCCATCTCATACGAAAATAAAGTTCTCAACATCAAGGGCTTTATGAAAAGACGAGAGACGCGGGAGAGAGAAACAATTCATAGGCAAAAGCGAATCCATCATTGGAGATTATGAGAAAGATAGATAGATCCATGAGATTACGAAGAGGAAGAGATCGCAGATCAACATCATAGATCAAGAAAACAGGGAAGGACTATAAGCTGGATTCTTGTAAGTTCTATGTGCAATTTAATTAATGCAAAGATCCATATTCTATGAACTGATAGAATTACATGCTTAGGGTTTATTCAATTCCGTCTGATAGTTATGAGTATGCCCGTTAAATTTCTTACATGTGGTATCAGAGCATGTGTTTATCATTTGATTAAATTGCCAATTAATATTTTGTCTTGCCGAGCGTGAATTGTTTTTGCATATGATCATAGCATGGCGTTATTTTAATATTGTTAATGATCATGGATTCTACACTCATTGCGACATCAATTTATTTCTTTATGGTTTGATCGCGAATGATTAAGCATTCTTTATTCCCGCGTGAATTATTTGTTGGATGTTAAAGTTGCTGTAAGTGTACATGGTTCGAAATTATTTACTCAATTAATCCTAAATTGCCATGCTGAATTATAATATTGCCGAAAGTGAGTTAAGCAATTGGTTTCATGGATTATTTACCAGACATGAATAACTGTTCCAATTGGATTGGTGAATAAATTTGATTGTGATTTATTTGCCTTCAGTATGCCTGCGCCGATCCATTATTGATTGTTGAAAATTGAAAGAATTGGATTGCTGTCTCATTGTTTAATTACTTTCAGTAATCGAATAATTTTGCTTCAGTTTTTTATTTTATAAACTGTATAAAAGTCAATTGTTTCTGTGTAGAGATTAATAAATGTATGAATATCTCATAACATGATCATATAAAATATTTTCTAATTATATTATCTATGTAAAGAAACTAGTTAGTCACCAAGGTGGCCTAGTTTAATTTATGGAATAGATAATTAAATTAGATGAAATATAATTAAAATAAAATATTATCTAATTATATTATCTATGTAAGAAACTAGTTAGTCACCAAAGTGGCCTAGTTTAATTTATGGAATAGATAATTAAATTAGATAAAAGTATCAATTATTCAAATATAAGACGATGTCTTATTAATGTACCCTAATATTATAATATTTGAATAATTGACGTTATAGATTATAAACTAGGAGGACACCCAAAGGTGGGCCATGGTTTATAATATATGACACTAAAAGAGAAATTATATTAAAGTTAGGTTAATTAGTGTGTTTGTCCAAAGATAACCACTAATTAATCACAATACCTATAATTTCTATTAAAGATCTTTCCTCTGAGGCATCAATCAAGTATATTATATATTTAAGTATTTGCCCAAAGGTATATTTAAATATATAATTTAAAAGATTTCTGAATCCATTAATTGTCTCTCAAAGCTTAATTAAATAGCATGTATTAAAGTTTGCAGTGTTTAAATTTGGTTTTTCTGTCAATTATGATTATTGAAAAAATTCAATGGGCTGAACTTCAATGAATGGTATGAGCATATCCATTTTTAATTAGGTGCACTGAATTTGGATATACTCTAATTACTGATGAAGTGCCCACAACCATTACTGATGAGAGCTCCGAAGTAAGGTAACTCTTCGTAGGGCATGTGAGCGATCAAATAGGTTGTGTTTGAATTTTATGAAGTTAATCATGGCGGATAACATTAAGGATGATAATGCAAAAGATTTCCTAAATAAAAATCAAGTGATTATTTCCATTTAAAATTGCGGAAAAGGTTGTTGTGGAAAGTTCCATTTGCGAGCTCACCACTATAAAAGTCCATCTGATTCCGCTCCATCCATGATCTCGTGACCCACATGTTCAGCATATAAGCTAAACTTACAAACATGAGAATGAATGTGATAGACTCATTTATGGTTCTATTCATCATGAACTACCTACCTGTCAAGTTTGACCAATCCTAGGTGAACTGTAACACCATTAAAGATAAATGGGATTGTAAGGAAAATAAGACTATGCTGGTGCAGGAAGAGGCGGGGATAAATGAGATGAAAGAAGAGTCGATTCACTTTTTATCTCATGTGGGAGCCAATAATAGTAAGATAAAATGGGAAACGAAGGCAAATAAAAGGAGATTGACTTACTTAAAGTTTTGTAGGTCTAGTCATTAATGAAACGAGGTGTTATTTATGTAAGAAGTTAAAGCACCTCATGAAAGATTGTCCGAAATAAAATCTTGATTCGAAAAGAAAAATATACATTAAATTTTTGTATGTTGTGAATCAAATTTATTAAAGATTCCCAATAATATTTGGTGGCTTGGTTTTGTGCAACTACTTATGCATCTCATATTTATTTTGAGGTTAAGCGTAGTGTACATAATTAAAATTCTACTCTCTTATGGCATTAAAGATTCTTGTCACATATCCGAAGAAAAGTTTTGAGAATGGTGAATAATGAAACTATTTCTCATTTGGATTTTAGTGATCAAGATGTATGTGTAGAATGAATTAAAGAAAAGCAAACCAGACATACATTAAAGAGATCTGCCAAGAGAAACACTAAAATTTTATAACTTATTTACACTAATTTTTGTGGTCTATTCAACGTCACTTTGTGGAGGTGATGTAAAGTATTTAATCACCATTATAAATGATTTCTCACGTTATGGTTATATTTATCTACTACATGAAATGACTCAATCATTTGACTATCCAAAGATATACAATGATGAGATGGAATGGTAGTTAGATAAACAAGTAAAAGTTGTGAGATATCCCAAGATTGATGAATATTATTGTAAGTTCAATGTCCTAGTCCATTTGCAAAGTTTCTTGAGATTTGAAATATTTGTGTGCAATACACTATAACTGAGACTCCTCAACATAATGGTGTTGTTGAGAGGATAGATCGTACTTAAAAGGATATGGTTGAGTAATTCAACATTAGCGGTTTCTATGTGGATGCATGTGTTAAAGATTGCTGCATAATGAGTACACCGGGTTCCTAGTAAAGTAGTTCCTAAAATATCTTATGAACTATGGAAGGGTAGGAGACCTAGTTTGAGGCATCTTCATGTTTGAGGGTGTCAAGCAGAAGTAAAAGTATATAATCCACATGAAAAGAAACTTATTCCTAGGACTGTCAGTGATTATTCATTAGCTATCCGAAATGTTCTAAAGGATATAAGTTTTACAGATCTAACCATAGTACGAGAATAGTTGATTCCATCAGTGCTCGATTCATTGAAAATGTTCAAATCAGTGGGAGTTTGAAACTGCAAAGTTTGGATGTTAAAGAAACTCAGGTTGAACAGTCTAGACCCGAGTGTCCGTCAATGGTTGTTATTCTTTTAGTTACAGTATCGTCATGTAACTTAGATGAATAACAAAATGATTCAAACTCACTTGATAATGAATCGGTTACAAACACTCAAGATATTATAGGACAACCTTTGGTTGATGAAATCACAAGCCATGAAAAGTAAAAATTCTGTAAAAGTTGATCAATGCTATGAAAGGATAATTACAGTCAATGGGTGACAACAAAGTTTGGAATTTAGTAGAATTACCTGAAGGGTCTAAAAGGGTTGTGTGTAAATGGGTTTTTCGAAACCAAACACGACTCTAAAGGTAATATCGAAAGATATAAAGTTAGACTTGTTTCTAAAGGTTACACCCAAAAGGAAGGCATTGACTACAAGGAAGCATTATGTCTCGTTTCAAAGAAAGATTCCTTGAGAATTGTAATGGTAATGGTGGCTCTGTATGATTTTGAGCTTTATCAAATGGACATAAAGATCACCTTCTAAATGATAAACTTAGAAGGAGATCTACATGAACTAATTAAAAGTTTTTTAGATCACAAGAAATGAAACATTAGTGTGTAAGTTGAATAGATCGATATATGGACTAAAATAAGTCTCTCGTCAATGGTATCTTAAGTTTAATGATACCATCACTGCTTATGGTTTTGTAGAGAATACCGTAGATCGGTGTATCTACATTAAGGTCAGTGGGAGTAGATTTGTTATTTAGTTTCGTATGTCAATGACATATTATAGTTGCTAATAATATGGACATGTTGCACGAAGTAAAGTATTATCTCTCTAAAAAAGTTATGAAATAAAGGATGTGGATGAAACGTCCTTGCTAAGTGGAATAGAAATATTCTGGAATAGATCACAAGGACTAAAAATTTATCCCATAAAAGTATTATTTGAGAGATAATGGATGGTTGTTCCGTATAATTCCAATTCATAAAAGTGACACATTTAATCTAAAATAAATGTTCGAAAGGTGAAATGGAATGAAAAGTGATGGAGGAAATTCCTTAGATATAAATGATTACGAGTCTTAAGCGAGACGAACCTGTACTAGGTTTGATAACATATTTGTTGATGGTACATTAAACAAATATATAAAAGTAATCCCTAAATGATTATTTAAATGCTGCAAAGAAAATTTTAAAGTATTTACAAGGCATTAAAGAACACATGCTAATTTAAAGAAGATCCAAATTATTTGTTATAATTGGATACTTGGATTCGGACTTTTGCTCATAATGTCTAAAGGAGCAAGATTATGGAAAAGTGGAACAAAGTCCATCATCGTGACTTCCACGATTAAGTTTGAGTTTGTGGTATGCTTTGAGGCCACAAGTCAAATTTAGGGCTACGGTGCTTTATCTTAGGACTTGGAAATGTCGACATCTTGTCCAAATCGCTAAGAATTATCGCAGTATCGTAGCAATAATATTTAAAGGTATGACAAGTATTCAAAGGGTGTGAATCACATAAAATTTAAGTACTTGGTCGTAAAATATAAGTGAAGAAATAAAGTGTCATTTGAGCATTTTAGTACTAATTGCATGAAAGTGGATCCATTAAAGGGTTATTCCCCATAGCCGTCGCAAGGCATATAAAGAATATTGGGAATAACGAATGGGGCCTTGTTGGACTGACCGATACTGAATGAAATTGCTCAATTAATGATTTTGACACTTATTGAATTCAATTAAAGATGTTTGATTCTTCACATACAATATCATCATTATGGATTGTTGATTTTATAGTATATACATAAAAGATGGATGACTTATGGTTATGGTACGAATAGTTTGTTCCATATTAAAGTAAAGTTGAATTAGAAATGATTTGTGGTACATGGAAGGGATCATGTCGCTCGAAGACTTGTGACCGCCATGACTCGGTTAATTTCTATTTTGATTTTAAACTTATAGATAAATGTATTCAATTATAAGTTTGATGAAAAGTGCGCGCTTAAAGTAGTTCTTTGGGTTTCGACACTATATGGTCCAAGTGGGAGAATGTAATAATATTTTATATTATTCTATTATTGTGGACCATATAATTAGTTGGACCTAATTGAATTAATCAATAGTCAAACTTATTTAAGGTGAATATGTATTTAATGAATTATTAATGTTCTAATATTAAAGAGTCCAATTTGTGATGTTTGACTTGGACATTAAGTTAGGGTTAGAACATGGGGAATGTTAGTAGGAATAAGTTTGTAGGTCTCCTCCTATATATACTACATGCCCCTCTCTCCCATCTCATACGAAAATAAAGTTCTCAACATCAAGGGCTTTATGAAAAGACGAGAGACGCGGGAGAGAGAAACAATTCATAGGCAAAGGCGAATCCATCATTGGAGATTATGAGAAAGATAGATAGATCCATGAGATTACGAAGAGGAAGAGATCGCAGATCAACATCATAGATCAAGAAAACAGGGAAGGACTATAAGCTGGATTCTTGTAAGTTCTATGTGCAATTTAATTAATGCAAAGATCCATATTCTATGAACTGATAGAATTACATGCTTAGGGTTTATTCAATTCTGCCTGATAGTTATGAGTATGCTCGTTAAATTTCTTACAAGAACTTGGAGAAGAAGCACACGCCTAAGGATGCTTTGTAAACCAAGATCAATTGAAGGCTGCTGAAATTCTTATTATTTGTGCATTCAAACTTCAATTGAGAATTCAAGTTGTTCGTAATTTTTCTTTGAGTTTGCAGTTCAGTTTTTTGATGTTCTTACAACGTCTGAACACTGAAGCAATTTTGAGTTAGTTTTTGTTCGTTTTTCTTCAAACACTTTTGTGATCAATTGTGTTCCTCATCATCCGCCATGGATGCTCAACTCAACCTTCGATAAATGGGAGCAAAGTGGTCCTTGCCAGTTTCTGTTGTGTTGCATTCTGATGGCTGGTAGTGGGCAAAATGACTAAGCATTTTTCATAATATATTATTTTAGGAGCTTGTGACTTTGGAAAAGCAATTTTGTGGACTAAGGTCAACTGGCTGATATCTTTTGTGGGATATAATATCATATCTTAGACAGTTTTGCTATGAAGCCAAGCTTCACATTGGAGCCAGGGGCAGATCCATATTAGATCCAGTGGGGGCCTAGGCCCTCACTCAAATTTTGGTGAAATGTTTAAATTGAATGTTAGATTGGATAGTTCTAATGAGTCACACACTGTTCTAAAATGGATAACCCCGTATGGGAGCACTTGGAATACCGGTACGAGAGGGCCTAGGCGGCGGCGCCTAGGCGCTAGGCGGTGCCCGAGCGCCTCCGATTTGTACAAATTAGCAGAAAAAAAACTGCTAGGCGCCTAGGCAGCCCTAAGCACTCCTAGGCGGGCTTGGCGGCCAGGCGGTTAGGCGGCGTCTAGGCGGGCTCGACGGTAATTTTTCAGTTTTTTTTTTTATTTATTTCTATTTTCTTAAATACTAATTACATTATTTTGTTCTCATGTTTTCTTTAATATATATTAATATTATTATTTGGACTTTGGTGTGTGAATTTATTATAAATTGAGATAGTTTTATTTTGTAGGTAGTTAAAATAAATAAAAAATAAAGTATTTAATATTGATTTCTGGGCCCCGACTAGGCGCCGCCTAAGCCCCGACTAGGTGCTCTAGGCGCGCCTAGCGACTTTTAGAACACTGGTCACACATAAACAAACAAAACTTTTGCAGATAAATATATACAAGGAAATGAATAAAAATAAAAGGTGGTGAAAATGTTTTTAACTTGTTTCCAACCATCTAGCTGTAATGTATTGGTTTTATTTATTTATTCACTTTTTCACTTCATACATTATTTTTCTTTTAGTATTTATTTGTTTAGGAATTAACAATCAAGTTTTATCAATCTACAAGCTCATTAGTTAACACTTGAACCGGTACTTAATTCACTAATATGTAAAAATTAAAATTTAGATAATCAACATTTTATATAAATTTATTCTTATTTGAAAATTCAAATTATTTAAAATATTCAAATGTCTAAACTAATCAATATAATAATTTAGAGATATTCAATATTTATGTAAATATTTTTATTTATTTGAAAAATATATTTAAATTATCCAAACTTACTTTTCATAAAGAAAAACTTTGGATTGATCCAGTTCTGAACATTTTTTACAATTCGAACCAACATGATCAATTGATTGATTTCAGCTCCGACCAGTTCAATCCAATTCCTTTTTTATAAATATGGTAAATACATTATGATTCTAATTTAGTTTTATCTCTATAATATATAACGCGCTTAAAAGAAATCGGACATTAGTTTTAGTTCGTAAAAGATTTTGAGTATAAAGCACTTAAAATTATATTTATGAGTTTAAAAACCATAATCTATTTTTTTAAATAAATCATTTATAAAAATGAATTTTATGTTTTATTTTTAGACTATTTTGCCATCTCTCGAAAATAGTTTTACGCCCACACTCAACAAATTTTCTAGATCCGCCCCTGTATGGAGTAAATTGTTGACTTCATATCAAAATTGATATCTTAGAATTTCACCTTTAGTCAAATATTGCGCTTGTTGGTATTTTACGTATAATAGGTATAATGGTTGATTTTTTTTATAGAAGTGAATTTAGTTTGCATAGATTCACGGGGCTTTGATGAAAAACTTATTTAACTAAAAAAAAAAAAAAATTAAGTGGACAAAAATAAAAAAAAAA
>BKCP01009403.1:1075994-1089332 GCA_008636005.1 Striga asiatica | reverse complement strand
ACACATTAATTTTTTTTCATTAATTTTAAAATATAAAACGTATTATCAAAATACGTTTTATAAATAATTATTTAAAAAACGTATTTTCATAATATGTTTTACTGTGCAGAGATTGTACCTGTACAGAAAAATTAAAAAAACACACCTGTTAATCGAGATCGATTCCACAACCAAATATAAATTCCACAAGCTCATATCAATCCATTCGTCAAAGAAAGAAAAATCAACCACAATAATTTATTAAAAATCCAAATATGTCCAAATATCATTTCACATAATCAACCAAGAATATATATATATATATATAAATATATATGTCCACAAAATTCCCCGAATACAACACAAACTAGCTAGAAGTATATCGATTCGTAGGGTTACAATGTTGGGAGCCAATCCGACGCCGTGCTGGTCTTGAAGAAGACGATATTGTGGGCGTGGCAGGTTCTTCTTCTTCTTCTTCACCTGAGTAATTCATTTTTTTAAGAAATCAAAAATTCGACTTAACAAAAATCACAAAAAAATAAATAAAATCATTTTTTTGTTAAGTAAAATTTTTTTACCTTCTTCTTGTTCTTCCTCAGGTCCGGTGTCGGCAACAGGTTCGCGGTGACGTCGTCTTGTACCTCCACCAATGTGGGCAGCAGGTTGATACCTCGCCCGGTGTGACTGCGTCCTCTGGGGTCGGATGTAGCTCTCCTGTGATAAAACTTGGCTCGACGACGTCCTTTGTGCGACATCTCCGCCTCCGACAGTCAGAGAAGTGAAGAGAAGGTTCTTGGCATATTGGATTGCTGCCTGCATCTCTGGAGGGACTGTATGAATTAGGTGGTCAACATTGGATAACGTGTTAAAATCCCCCTCCATGGCGTTAGCCTAAAAATTAAATTCAAAGTAATTAGTATGAAACACAAAAAATAAAATAATAATAATAATAATAATAATAGGAAAAAAAACACACAAATTATGAACACTTACATCGCACTTCCCATGCTCGGCAAGTGGCTGATAGCCTTCGTCCTATTGGACCACCGGGTACTTGGCAGGGTCACTGATTAGTCTCACAGTCTTACTGTAAAACCAATCAAGGTAACCCTCGTCAGGCTGTACGAATGACTCCACAGGGTAATATGGGACGACATTTTGGTGCCTTTGTTCGACCCAAACATTCCCAAGCTCGGAATGAAAGTCGACCCAATTAAAAACTGACCTCCCAGTCATTCCCTGGCCTCGGTGGTGTGTCTCCCAATCGGCCTCACCCGTAATGATCGGAGTGTCGGGGATGGACTGAGAACACCCAAACTGACGGAGGACCCTATCAGGTAGGTGGACTTCACAGATGTTCCAACAGAACATCCACCACATATACATCCAGAGGCTTGAATGTTCCGTACACTGGGCCGGGAGAGTATTAGCTTTCAGGTGCTGGTCATACGGCACCCAGTCGAACTGTAAAAAAATAAATAAATAAATAAATAAATAATTAGGAATTAAGTTATTAAAGGATAAAAAACAAAAAAACAAAAATAAATAATAATCAATAGTACTTAATAATAATCTTACATCCGTCTCTCTCAGCCCTATTAGTTGATCCCGGACAGCGGTTGTTCCAGTGACTATGTGTTTCGTGTCCTTCGGTCCCACCCACCTTAAATATCACAAAAAAAAAAAATAAAAAAATATTTTGTAATCACAAAATTTGATAATTGAAAGAATCTAACTATTAAATATATAAATAAATGTGATTACCTTCCACCTAAGGGACAACGAGGGACTCTGTCAAAGTTCAAATACCTCATTCTCGGGCGAAGCCGAGGGATACGTTCCCATGCCCAAACCTAGACATATCGACATATTCATTTGTTATTAAATATTAGTCTAAATTAGAATAAAAAAATAAATTTTGAAATAACAAGTAATAAATGTACCTCAATCAATTGGACACAACTCTTGATCCAGCCTTCCCCGGTCTGGTAGCTTGTGCACAACGCTCTATACACTGCGGCCAGAAGCGCCGACCCCCAACTGTACCCCTTGATATTATCGATGTCGCGCAAATGCTGCAACCAGTACAGGTTGACTCCTCTGGCCCTCTGGTCGGGAAAGAAGAAGGATCCAAGGCACCAGATGATAAGGGCCCTCGCCCTCTCTTCGTAGGTCATGATGTGTTCTCCATCTTGCAGCACTCTGTTGTATTCGTTTTCTAACCTCGAGTGCTTCAAATATTGGCCTGTTATGCCCCAAGTTTTGGTGTTGGCCGTCGGGTTGTCTGCTTCCTGAGAGTGGGTTATATATATAAAAAATGAAACAATGGAGTATACATAAACAAAATTAAAAAAAAAAAAATTGTAGGAAAAAATTTACCTGAGGGTCAAACCCTAGAACGTACACACACTCTTCTCGCTATTGTTGGTTTGTAAAATCTACAGTCTCTCCCCAGCAAGGAGTTCCATCTACCGGAAGGCCAAATAGGACTTGTACGTCCTGGGGCGTGATGGTGGCCTCCCCGAAATCAAAATGGAAGGTATGCGTCTCCGGTCGCTACCTCTCCACCAGACAGGAAATGAGGCTGTTGTCGGTCTGGACTCTGCCCATTCGAAACAGCGGCCCAAAACCCGTCTTCTCGATCACCTGCCAGCGGCAGAGCCGTACTGGCCGGTCCTCGTAGCCACACGTGTTAATTTTCATATCACAAGGGTCAATCCATAAATATCCACATGTCTATGTAAATAAATTCCACGATAGTAAAAATTCAAGTATTTCATAATCACATGATATAATAAACCATCTTACTATTGGTCTTAAATCGAAGCTATCATTAAATAGAATAGTATGAAAGTGAAATAAGTTTATTTCAATAAACACAATTTATTCTATTTAGCAAAATATATTTTTAATGTTAAATGAAACATAATGATTTATTTTATTCCATTTTTTTTTTCATTTACGGCCATCCTCAATGTACACAAGTCCATGTGTGTAAATGTTCTACAGTAATATCATTTAATAGTCATCAAATATTGACAATAATATCAATTGGCATTTATAGCATATTCAAAACCCCTCCTGCAAGAAGATAAGACTGAAACTGTGATTGCACATGTGTAACCTTTCTTTTCAAAGAAAAATTATCTCCAAAAAGGGACATATTTATTAATTTTTTAAGACAATAATGAAATGAATTTTCTATTAAAAATTCACACACACTTCGTTTTATTTGATCCCACAAATTACCCATATGCAAGCAATAACCCGAAATTTCGTTTTACTTGAATTGCCTGTCAATATAATTAACGGCTAGATTATCCTCAACCCCCTTAACAAGACAAGAATACTCATCAGAGAAATTATCAAGAGGGAGTCGTCATGTACCTGATAAAACCGATAAAGGAGGATACCGGTGGAGTGGAGCGGCCGGAGAAAAATGGAGGTGAGTTCTTCTAATCGGCCTGCGGCTGCTTCATGCCACATCTCCGCCGTCTTTCTCTTGATCGATCTTCCACCGTTCACAAATTCTAATTCCTTGCTGAAGTTTGGTGAGAAGTTAAAGGTTGAGTGTTTTATGGAGTCTGTCAAGGTCGGTGTCGGCCTGAGCATGTTTAGTTTTGACATAACTTATAAATCCCATCACCACAAGGATCTTTGTGAATTACACGAAATGTATCATTTTTTTTTATTATTTTTTTTATTTTTTTTTCTTGCCGCTGTATTTCTTAAACCTATTTTCCATCTTCCCTTTTTTTCTTTCTTTTTTTTTTTTGTTGTTTTCAACACTAAAAGTGAGTACTTTCCGGCTTTCAGCAGGTTTTAATTTGTAGCAAACAAAATGGAGATGTAGATGGGATTATTAATTAATCTGTAAACTCCATTTTTTTCTTACGCACAAGATAGGATTATAAAGATTAGATCAAATTCAAAATATTGGCAAATGGAGTTTATTCCAGAGAAGTAATAATCAAGTTTCTGATACAGAGGATCGTCTATAAGACGCAACTGTAGAGCATACTTTTCTCATATTACAAATCGAGCTCTAGAGGGTAGAGACTCGTGCTGATAACGTGTTATAAAACTAGAGAAAATGTATTCTCTACAATTTTCATTATAACTGAAGCTCCTATTTATAGGAAACTTCTGATGACACAATTCGTAATAATACAATTACATCAGGGGCAAAATAGTCATTCACATATAATAGTTTATTTCCTCGTGCACTTCATGCACATTATTATAACAGATTCTAATTTATAAATAATATAATAATTAAGAATATAGATTCTAAATTATAAATAATATAATGGGTAAAGTCCACTTTTGGTCCTCCATGTTTAGGGGTATCCAGACTGAGTCCCTATTATGTTTTGGTGCCCAATTTTAGTCCTTAAAACAAAAAAATGAGTCCCTATTATGTTTTGGTGCCCAATTTTAGTCCTTAAAACAAAAAAATGAGTCCCTATTATGTTTTGGTGCCCAATTTTAGTCCATAAAACAAAAAAATGTAGTCCCTTTACCTCAATTTCTGTGAATTAACGGTCCATTTTTGCTCGACTGTGATGTTCTTTATTTTTGTTAAAATTTGTTGATTAATGTCAACTTTGACCAAAGAAGAATAAAAGAAAATTTAAATGCTGAAAATATATTAATAAAAAATTAAACTAAAACAAGAAATTTCACTAAATAAAATTAAAATTTTTGCTCGTCTTATTTCTATTTCCCTAGCATTCGCGCTGCGGAGCAAGCCTGGAATCACAGCTAATGCTCTTGCACCTATTTCCGGGTCATGCCATCGAAAAAAATTGCACCTATCAACCCTCTGTTTTTTAACAATTTCTTATCATACTCCAATTGAAGTTCACGGAAAGTACTTACAGGATATAGAGGGCAACTCAAGAATCTTCTCCCGAGATTATCATCCTTCCAGCATGTAGTCAACTTTGCAACCAGCTCACATCTACAAAATACCACACCATTTCCATCCATTTGATCGGATTTAGTCCCTAGGCGGTTAGGGGTTTTTTTTTTTTTACGTTTCACTGCAGTTCACTATTTCTGTCTTTTATTTTACTTTTTCAGCATTTAAATTTTCTTTTATTTTTCTTTGGTCAAAGTTGACATTAGTCAACAAATTTGAAAAAAATAAAGAACATAACGGTCGAGCAAAAATGGACCGTTAATTCAAATAAATTGAGGTAAAGGGACTATATTTTTTTTAAGGACTAAAATTGGGCATCAAAACATAATAGGGATTAAGTCTGGATACCCCTAAACATGGAGGACTAAAAGTGGATTTTTCCCAATTATAGGGACTATATTTTTTTGTTTTAAGGACTAAAATTGGGCACCAAAACATAATAGGGACTCAGTCTGGATACCCCCTAAACATGGAGGACCAAAAGTGGACCTTCCCCTAATATAATTATTAAATATAAGATTATTAATTATAAATAATATAATAATTAAGTATATAGATTCTAAATTATATATAATATAATAATTAAACATTTAGATTATAAATAATATTATAATTAAATATGATTTAGTTATAAATAATATAATAATTAAGTAAATAGATTTTAAATTACAAATAATATAATAACTAAATAACGAGATTATAACTTATAAATAATATAATAATTTGGTATATAGATTCTGTATATAAATAATATAATGATTAAATAAACATACTCTAAATTATAAAAAATATAGTAAATGAATAAATAGATTCAATAATATAATGATTCAGCAAATATATTCTAAACTATAAATGATAAAATAATTAAGAAAATAAATTATAAATTATAAATTATAAATAAATAGGTTTTATAATAATTAAATAAATATATTCTTAATCATAAATAATATAATGATTGAATAAATTTTATTCTGAAGTATAATGATAATTATAAATTGTAAATAATATAATAATTAAGTATATATATTCTAAATTATAAATATTATAATGATAATTATAAATTTTAAGTAATATAATATTTCCATTGGAATTGTCATTGGAATTCTATTGAAATATATTTCCGTTGGAATTTCATCATTTTCTTGTAGTGATGGTTATTAATCATGGTCAAATTGAGTATCAACAGTATATTAGGATAGATGAAAAATTAATTATAAGTTATATGCATGGAATAATTTAAGTTTCAAGCTAAAAATTGAGTTTAAGCAGCTTAAAATTTGTTTGACTCGAAAGTTTCTTTAAATGTTCGGGCAACCGAAACAAGTGATAATTCTATACTATGCATCCTTAAACTCGAATAAGGTTCGTTGGGAACGAGTACAATCAAATATCAATTGGACATTTGTTGGTTCTCAGTGCGGCCCCAGACGCCTGCTCACAGCTGCTATATATTTTAGACTGTTGCACCCTTAGTGTGCATTACCTATTTTTTTTCGCTTTCGGGCACATCCATTCGCATTGCGTCCGAAATGATATCTCTTGACACGAGATTTGTGGCAACACCTTATTCTATCAAAATACCCACACCCACATTTCAGATCACTTTTGAGGATAATTCTCATTTTAGTGAGTTCACTGTATATTGCTTTTCTTTTTCCTAATTAAAACTTGAGATTTCTAAAGCTAATAAGTTTGCTGAAACTATAGAATTTGAAGAGCTGCTATACTATAGTTGAAAGTCGTTGTATCTTAAGTGTGATTATTGATAATCGTGGGCTTGTGATTATTGATAATCGTGGGCTTATATGCGGGGTAAAAATCACCTTAGGAAAATGTAATGAATACGCTCCTTGACTTATTTATTTTTCTATGTTCAAGCCTCATTTGTTCGTGTTCTTGTTTGTTAGTCTGTCATTTTACTATTAAAAAACTATCTAATTTTCTAACAATCGAATGTGAATTTTATTATTTTTTGAAATATGGAGAGATCAAGCACCACATCGACTACCATCATTGTAATTATCCACTAACTGGCAGGGATAAGCGAATCCCCACAAGCATTCGATGGCATTCGTTCCAACTTATAGCGAAAAGTCGTCAAAATTTACCAAAACTGTTTTAAACGGTGGCAACAAAAGATTTTGTTCTACATAACCTCTCCTTCATCTCTCTCTCTCTGTTCTCTCTAGATCTCTCTCTCTCTCTCTCTCTCTCTCACACACACACACACACATATAAGAGCACTTTGTCGATCCTGAAAAATGAAACTGATATGTAAAAGTGTATAGCAGCAAATACTTGGCATTTTTGTGCATGAATTACATCTTCAGTAGCTGGACGACAAACTTTACGACTTGTATATTCCATATATTTTTTGTAATCATGGAACCAGTTGTGAGTCGTCGTTCCGCCTGACGTAGATGGCGTGCTCTGAGATACTCCTCTTGAAGCTGAGCAACTTCAACGTGTCGCCCAACTTCACGTTCTAGGCCTTTAGCGCTCGATGCAAACCATACAACACCTTTCGAAGCTTGAGCACCTTATGCTCCTAGCCGGCAATGATGAAGTCAATCGGCTACTCAATGTAGACTTCCTCCTTCAGTTCGCCGTTCAAAAATGTCGATTTGATGTCCATGTGGTGTACCTCCCATCACTCGTGCTTGCAACGGTGAGGAGACACACCGGATCGAGTCTGGGAATTAACACAAACACCTTGTCGTAGTCGATGTCGTGTTGTTGTGCATAGCCCTTCACCACGAGGCGCGCCTTGTGGTTGAACACCGGCCGTGTTCGTCCCTCTTAACCTTGAACACCAACTTTATCCCGATCACCTTGCGACTGTGTAGGAGGCCGGCAAGGTACCATGTGTTGTTCTCCTTGATGGACTTCATCTCCTCCATCATCATTTTCCTCCAATTGGGGCTCTCTGTCTTGGCGAATGAGGTAGGCTCGTTGGCACTCACCGCGTGCAGCTCCTCATTCACCAGCGCGCTTTGTGTGTTGGGGTTCTATGATGAACGTCGAATCATGCAAATCAAGGATCTAGCCCACAAAGAAAATAAGTCTAAAGCGCAGTGGAATAAAATTACGATTGAACACTTACAACATAAAATTTGCATGCTCTGTACAGACTTACACGGTCTAAGGGGCCAGACGAACGGTTTTGAGAGATCTTCTCATCCCATCCTTCAAGCCTCGTCTCGTGGATGTCTGTCGTCGGGGAATGCGCTCAGGTCGCCAGGGATCGCTTGTTGTCGTCGGGTCGCGGTCGCTGCGTGTTGTGTACAGCGTATGTCGCGGCGGCAGGCGGCGAGACCAGCGGCAAGTGGCGTGACCTGCGGCGAACAGTGTGACCAGCGGCGGGCGGCGGTGCCGGCATGTTTGCAACTCTGTGTGTGTGTGTGTGTGTGTGAAGTTTGTGAGTTGTATGTGTGACGACTG
The DNA here is from genome assembly GCA_008636005.1 of Striga asiatica. Taxonomy (NCBI): domain Eukaryota; kingdom Viridiplantae; phylum Streptophyta; class Magnoliopsida; order Lamiales; family Orobanchaceae; genus Striga; species Striga asiatica. The sequence continues at coordinate 1,080,985 of BKCP01009403.1, read as the reverse complement.
TGTGTGTGATGTGTGTGTAGAAGTGAGAGAGAGAGATAATTGTTGGTAGGTGGGTGTGTGCCACGTGGGTTGGTGAGGGTATAATGATCAAAATGCCCTTACTGATTAGTGAAATTTATACATCTAACCACAATATGTACACTTATTTACTAGAATATCATTACATGTTTGACTGTTATTAATAAGTTTTGACTTGATCATGACCATTGATATGTTGTTTTCAGTTGTTCAGATTTATTCTCATTTCTTTCATTATCTCCTATTCTCATTGATCCTTCTTCGCATCTATAATATACACTAAGTCCTTATTTATTTATTAAGTGTCTTTTTATTTTCAATAAGGACTCGTTTTTCATATACTTTTTTTCGAGTTGTAATAGGTTATATCATTTTTTTTATATTAGAACATTACGTTATTAAAAAAAAAACATTAGGAGCTCATTTGTTTTACATTTTATTTTGTTTCTGAAATGATATGTTTAATAAATTAATCACTTTATTTTACTAAACTTAATCGACAAAAAACATTACCTCTACGTGCATCGCACGTGCACTTTACTAGTATAAGTAAATTGCAAAAGGCACCAAAAATGCAACAATTCCCATGAAACAAACACCCAACCGGATACATAATTAGAGGTGTTCATAGTTCGACCAAAAACCGAAAAACTGAGCGAAATAAAAATTTCAGTTCGTTTTTTAAACTGGTAATTCGATTTTTGTTTTGAGTTGTATTTTTTCGGTTAGTTCGGTCGATGTCGGTTTGACTACTTCAAATGACCGAATAAACCGAACCGACCCAAATATATATAATATAATATATTATGTTTATATTAAAGAAATTAAAAAACATTACCTTCCAACTTCCCAAAGTATCGTGGTCTCCGAGTCTCTACTCTCCCCTCATCATCTCATATCTCATCCTCTCGTCTCATCAGCGTACGACACACACGGTTATCATCCAGGAAGTCGGCGGGGGTGAAGAGCTTTAGCACCGGCTGGTCGCCGTCCAGCGGGGTGTCGGTCCAGGAGTTTATTGACGCCGGGCGCTGAGCTTGGTGGTGTCGGGTGACTCGGGTCTCGTCCTTTTTTTTTCATCTCCCTCTCAAATTCTCAATTCCAATCCTCAATTCAAGGTATGTCCCCTTTTTTTCTTCTCTTTTCTGGTTGCATCTAAATTCTCATCTTTTGTGTTCTTGATTTTTTATATTTTATTTTGTATTGGTGAAATTCATTAGGCTGATTAAATGTCAGGGTTTTCAAATTATTTGAGAACTTGCTCCGCACATCAAGCTGACTGTTCTTAAATTTGAATATTTGAGGATAACGTGTAGGCAAGTGATGGTGAAGTTCTGGTTACGGTAACATATTAGATTTGGTGAAATTTTGAGGTGACATATTAGATTTGGTGAAAGTTGGTGTTTCCTGTTGGTGTTTGGGAATTTGTTTTAAATTTATCCTGTTGAAATTGTAAGTTGTAACAGTAGACATGAAAGTGTGAAAGTTCAGTTAAACCGACCGAATCGACGGAAAACTTCAGTTTGGTTAAATTCACTTTTAAATGGTTAGTTCGGACGGTTCAGTTTTGCAAATACTTTGATTTGGTTTTTTCTGTTTTCATGTTTTGGTCGGTTACGAACACCCCTATACATAATTACTAATCTTGCATCACGTGAGAAATAAAAATTCAAATCTTGTGTACAAGTTATAATAGATTATATTCTTCAAATTGAAAGCAAAAGAACTAGTGTTGGTAGGGAAAAGCAAATGAGAAATGAAGAGAACTTACATTTAGTGCAGTTTGAGGAAAATGGCATTAGGAGATCAAGACTCGATCGTTGTTGTGGAATGGAGATTTTCAGCACGAGCTTATTATCTTGCATATAGTTATTATTCTTGTAAGGAATAACAGTATGTCTTTTAAATTGGAAAATTTTGGACACTCGTGTTAGGATATTCTCTTCTTAGCATGAGAGCATCATGGTCTCGACTCGTTAACACTCGAATTGGACTCGACTTGCGTGATAAATAAGTAAATTAGAATGTGTTAGTTTTGAGCTGCACTGGAACTCGTTTTTGTTCAGTTAGCTGGCTCAACTCGATAAAGCCTCGAGCTAAAGTTTTCGGAGATCGATTTCGGTTTGACTCGTTTGTCGTCTACTTAGATACACATGGCTTTTCCCCCTTTTCTCCCAAATTTCGATTTATTCTATTTCTAGTCCTTTCAAAAGGTGTTCAATGGGTATGGGCCACCGAAATTTTACACAAGGAATAAGAGGTCTTGAGCCCAGATAATAAAGCCCAAGTCCAAGCCCAATATCATAAACATCTTCGGCTCGGCCTTTAAGCTTCTTCAGAGTTCAGAGAGCACCTAAATCTTCACTCTTCGATTAAGGGCTGAAATTGAAACGAAGGGCTTTGGCAAAGAGAGGTTCATCCTCAAACAAATCCTACCTCTAACTTGTGTTCTTTTCATGTGTGGGTTTTTGCATGAACTTTCGATCTTACACATGTGCTGATGTGTATTTTTAGCGGAAACTAATTTCCTTGCAGTTTTGTTTGTTTGTTTGTTTTTTCGTCAGCTATAATTGGATTTTGATTCAGGTTGTTGCGTTGAATTTGTTGTTTCCGTACACTGATTTATAAACATTTTTGTAGTTTCCAGCTGCTAAATTTACCGCTTGGATTAGAAACTAATATCATGCTGTGGGCTTATGTACTGATGTCATTTTATCTAATTTGTGACTGTGTGGAGATGGAAATTGTGTGTTTATTAAGTTTAAAATGCTATCTTTGTGAAGTACTGTTTAGGGTTTATTGTGTAGAGTTCATTCGCTATTTGCTGATGAGACAACCTGTTACTTGTATTCGACGTGCCAATAGTAGTCCTTATTTATTGTAATGCCTTTATAGGTCTCATCTTCCTTTTCTTTTTTGCAAGTAATTGAGAAGCACATGTAAGTTGCTTTTTTGTATCTAATAGATTTTCATCGTTAAAGACGGGCAATATTATAAATTCTAGAGTTGTTTAAATTTCATATCTTTTGTGTGACAGGAAAAATGGTTGTTCCTCCTCCGGTAAGGCCAGAAAGAGTGACAAAGTTTCTCAAACCCTATGTTCTGAGACTGCACTTCACGAATAAGTTTGTAAACGCGCAAGTTGTTCACGCACCCACAGCAACTGTAGCATCTGCCGCCAGCACACAAGAGAAGGCCCTGAGATTGAGCTTGGAAAAGGCTAAAGACAGCACTAGGGATGTTTCGGCTGCCGCCAAAATCGGGAAAATACTTGGAGAAAGACTGCTGCTTCAGAATATACCTGCTGTGTCCGTTTTCTTGAAGAAGGATCAGAAATATCATGGCAAGGTCAAAGCCGTAATCGATTCATTGACCAAGGCAGGAGTGAAATTGGTGTAATTTTTTACCAACTGATAATCTCTCTCTNCTGTTTTTTTTTTTTACTCCAAGGATGGCACAAAATTTGTGAAGTGATAAATTAAAAAATTTCCCCAAAGGTTTGGATTAATACCTAAAAAAAACTAACAGATTAACGGGGCAACCAAAGAAAATAAATTTTGTGCAAAAATTATTAGAGTTCACTCGATGCTCATAAAAAAATGCCAAGGCAAAATTTGAACATCTTTTGCTACAGCAAAAACTAAAAGATATTCACAAAGAAACTAATAACACACAAGCTGAACTGAAACAATAACCCAAATAAAATAGCTAAAAAATGCAGTCTTTCACAAATCTACTACATATGATAGCAACACCAATAAGCATGGAAAATCCATTCAGTTCAATTCATAAATCTATGAATATAACCGAAGGACATGCCCACAATCTTTGACTACTGTATAATACCTCAAAGTACATATTCATTAGTCTAAATCCACTGTATATGGAGAAAAGGCAAGTGACCAAACCCAACCATAAGATACATCTCAAATATCAAATAAACAAGACAATATAGTAACAAAATACACCCATTATATATATTATATTAAGAACAGAGGGGGAAAGAGCCACACCTAATATATAACAAGAGCCACACCAATGACAAAAGAAAAACACGAAACAAGACACAAATAAAAGCCACACTAAGCATATTCACATCAAGCACCACAAAAAGTTACAGAATACTAAACTCAAATATGGCAGGCACACAAATACACAAAAAGGAAAATCGACCGTAAATTCCAAAGTCTAATTTCTCCCGCAACTAAATAGCCAATGCAACCACCTAATATATAACAAGAGAACCAAAGANACAGATATTTTTTTTTTTATTATTATTTTGGCTTTTGTGTACCTATTTCAACATTTATGACACATGACACAATCAACAACTGCTTTCAAATTATTGACAAAATTCAACTTCAAAGACATCAATAAAACTTTGTTCTCGGTGAATAATAACCCTTTGCCTATCAATAATGACATCATATGTGAGGCCAAAAGGGCCTTAACTGTCTCTATCATAAATGACTCTCTAAACTGTGAATTTCTGGAACTGAATGTTGGCCTACAAAAAGGTAACATGTCCAACAACTAAGAGCATCTCCAATGAACTGTGAATTGTAGAATTGTAGAAGAAGTTCAATAAAAATAGTCTCCAACCGTGAATGTCTAGACTCTACATACAATGACATGGCATGAAAGAGAAAGGATAAAATGCAGAAATCCTTATACATCTAGAAGGTCTGTCAGACATGATGACTAATTCTTTTCTCTTTAATTATTTCTTTTTTATTTTAATAAAATATATCATTTAGTTAAGAAAGAGACATAAACTGCCAAATGCACGTATAATTTCTTTTCCCTCAAATATATTATTTTACATATTTAAATTATCATTATAACTTTTTTTTTGCATATATTATCATTATAACTTTAACGTATATGTTTTTGTTAAAAGCATGCATTAACACATACAAGAAGGATACTCTTAAAAAAACACCGGACAAAAAAAAAATAAATAAATACCAAAT
>BKCP01009403.1:1019940-1075967 GCA_008636005.1 Striga asiatica | reverse complement strand
TATAGACTTTTATAGTATGTAGATGTCTACCATTGGAGAGTTACTCATCAATATGTCATTCTATTCCGTCCACGTGGGTAGAAGACCGTCTATTCAATTGTCAATCCACTACAACCATTGGAGATGCTCTAAGTGTAGCAGAGATGCGTATGTTGCGTTGGTTTTGCGGGCACACAAGAAGGGATAGAATCCGGAATGAGGATATTCGAAATAGGGTCGGGGTGGCTCCAATTGAGGAGAAATTGGTTCAACATCGGCTGAGGTGGTTCGAACATGTCCAACGGAGGCCTCCTAATGCACCGGTGCGTAGGGGAGTTCTACAGCGAGTCGATGATGTAAAGAGAGGTAGAAGTCGGCCTAAACTCACTTGGGAAGACTTAAAGATTGAAATATCTCCAAAGATTTAGCGGTGGATAGGAGCGTTTGGAGGCTAGCAATCAACGTGCCAGAACCGTGACTTTTACTCCTCTCTCTTTTGCTCTAATCTCTTCCTTGTGTTTTGAGCCTTTTTGTGTTTCTCTTACCATTGGTTCTCTTGAATTTCATCTCTAACCTACTCCAACTTGCTTGGGATTAAAAGGCTATGTTGTTGTTGTTGTTGCTCAGTAGCATTTCCTGGCATGTGGTTCTAAATAGTTTTGGTGTTAACACACACTGTAAAGGAGCCAAAACCAATGACAAAAGAAAAAAACGAAACAAGACAAATAAGAGCCAACACTAAGCATATCAACACCAAGCACCACAAAAATTACAGAATACCAAACTCAAATATGGCAGGAACACAAATACACAAAAAGAAAAATTGACAGAAAAGTCCAATTTCTTCAACAACTAAATAGCCAATGCAACCACCTAATGTATAACAAGAGCTCTCAAACCAAATAATAATAAAAAAAAAAAGGGACATGATCGATGGTTTAAGAGAGAGAATTGCGTTTAGTCTTTAATGGTCTTGCCGGGAACTCCCTCATCTCTCTGCTCTGGCCTGATTTTTTTTTAGAGCAATGGTTGAATAGTCACCAACCTGCTATTCCACATCTCAATATCACATATCTCACTAAAAAGCAGATCAAAACAACTACTCCAACATACAGTTATTGCAGACAACCTAAAATAGAGAGAATTCGGGAATATAAACCTATAGAATTCAAAAGCATAAAGCAAAAACCAGAAACATTACTTGTTGCCATTTCCCCCAAAATCTCTCGTACAAATTCTATATCCGCAGGTTCTATAGTTGTAAGTGTTGGTCCGCTCACAAGATAAAGAAGGCGCCTCAAAGGTTTGTGAATTGGATGGCTCTGTTGGCGTCTATCTGCCAGCTTCCTGAATTGATTGAACATGACAAGAAAAACATGGCAGTATAGAGTTATTGTAATTTGTAGGGAAGTAGAAATATAATTCTAAGTAGGATTGATATTACCCATTATTTTCCATAAGTTGTAAAGAAAACAAAAAATGCTTGATGTACAACAAATTATATAAGTTCATGTGAGAAACGAAGTAAACTTATATCTTTAAGGGATTATCAGTTGCTACAGCCCATTAGAGCAATAACTACCATAAATCTCCAATTCAAGTATTTTTAACAAAATCAAGAACCAAAACCTATCCCAGAAAATGCAAAAGAAAAAGTGAAGTTCACCAGCTAATGTAAACAAGCCTAATGAACATCAGCAAATACAGAGCACCATTACAACAAATTCCAGTAGTTCTAATTAATCACAACAAAATCCACAATCCTTAGCACTTTGATATTATAAGGAAAAACCGAATGAGAAGTGAGTTTACAACAAATTCCAGTAGTAAACCGAATGAGAGAATAGCTAGAACAATAAAAATAAATAAGAAAAAGTAGAATGGCGCCCACCAGGAAAAATGGTACCTAGAAATTTGATTTTGGTCGCCTAATGTGTAGAGTATTTAATTCATTCAAGTGGAAAAAGTACATGTGACTGAATCTTCAGTCAACCGAAATTCTGAGAAATTGACCCCTTTCCTCTCCAAATCACTACCGACAGAGCACACTCAATGGAGTCGGTCTCTTACTTGCCGCTGCAACCTATTTCGTTCTTCCGGTCGCGAAGAGGCGCTTCTTGTGGCCTATTGCGCGGTCACCCTCGACCATCATCCAAGTATAACGATTCCTTCTAGTTTATTTAAAAAAANTATTATGCATGTTTATCTGAAACAGGATTTGTTAAAGGAAGAGAAACTTGGCATAGCATGTGTTGCTTGCCACAAAGACCGTCAAGATGAACTCCCTTCCGGGGTGTTGTTTTCCAAAAAAAAAAAAATCATTGTTCTCGATCTCTGCAGTTTACGGTCGGACCTTAATGTTGTAATTCATCAAAAGATTATTCTCATAAGAAGGATTTTTAGCAGTCAATTTCCTAATTCTCGTAAGAGGTGATTAAGTTGCATAAGACACAGCAGCCGGACAATGAAACCTTTAAAGCACTACAGCAGATTGATTACTTGATACAAATCTGCATATGTAATTCTTGGGCATTTAGACCTCACTTGTTCTGCAACCAGATACACCTAAACAGTAAGAAACTGTGCAGACATACACTTTCAAGTAAAAAGAAAAAGTGCACATACACTTTCAAGTAACATAACTCATCCAACTGAACAGCACAAATACATAAGAAATGTACTATCCTCAGGGGCACATGACATCATCAGACAACAAATACTAGACAAGCCAGCCTCAAAGAATCATTTCATTCTGTGGTAACGAATACTCCAAGCTAAGCTACGGAACCATTACAAGAGGATAGATTACGGCGCATTAAATATACGATCACCAACGGGTTAAACTAAAACCCGGAAAACAGATATAACATCCTAATACCAAGAAAAGAACAACTGAACAACTACATGTCATTGCAAAGACAATCATAAAAAGTATCTTCGATCATCGATTGATAGTAATAGCAATAGTTGAGTGAGATAGAATTAGAAGATTATGAGTGAGAAAGTAATTTATCATAGAACAAACTGATCCACTATATATACTCTCCCTCAATCAATCAAAAGAGTAGTAAGAAAATTAAATTTAATTACATGCCAATTATATTATATAGGCTGAATCATCAAATCAAAAGAGGAGCTACTAGCTAGTAATAATATAATTTAGTTGGAGATGGTGAAGAAGTGGATGGGATCAAATTCACGACATTTGTTGTGGCCGAGGGGAAAAATGTCGAAGCGTTCCCCAGGCAAGATGCTGTTGCTGAGTTCCTCCTCATGCTCTCTATAGCAGGCAACATCAAATTGGTGGAGAGCCACTACAAGTTTAGGTTCCCGGGTTCTTCTCCTTATCCCTGCCATCAAAGTGCAAAACGTGTACTTTCCCCCCACCTTATTGCCATCGACAAGCCACACAGAATCAGCAGCAGCCGACTCGCGGAAATCGGGTGCCCATGGCCCCACCACCAAAGATTCTTCATCTCTCCTCCTCCTCCTCCTCCTCCTCAGATCATAAATGTGATGGGGCGTCACGCACAGCGTTTCCTCAATCACATGAAAACGGCCGAAGCTCCGCCGCATGCAAACCGAGTGGGACCCAAAATAGTTGTCCTGCCTCTGCCAGCCCCTAGCAATAGTGTCGAGATTGAGACAGAAGATGGTTTTTTTGCTTTTGCGTGAGTTTCTCCTTGCCATCTGTATGAAGAAAGTAGTGTCATCCACAAAAGCATAGTCCATGATGCGGGCCCAGCAATGGTCCTCATCAAAGCAATCGTCTTGGATTCCCGGGAGCAGAAGCCAGGTGTCAGTTGAGGGATCGTAGAGCTCGAAATTGTTGCCTCCGGCTAACCCTGTGTCTTCGTTGAATTTGATGACTTGTGAGAAGACGAGGATCTTTGTGCCATCGGGTGTGGGGATGGCCTGGTGGAGGTGCTTTGGGTGGCGCATGCAGCTCACGTGGGTGAGGTCGTCAATCCCCAGCTCCACGGTGGGCCCAGAGGCGAGGAGGTGCGGGGACAGGTCAAGCCTGTATGCTGACGTGGAGGGTTGGTAGTCAAACAGATAGAGAGTGGAACCCAGACCACAGAAAGCAAACATATCATGACCGGTTTTGAGGCGAAGGGCAGGCCTGATAGTCATAGTGTTGGGGGACGATGATGATGATGATGATTTTGGTGCAATTACAATGTCGTAGCCAGTGGATCTTGCATCGCTGAACTGGCACACGATGCAGACTTGCGGATCTGATAATTTCTTACGCTTGTATTGGGGCTGCTCGTAGTCAATATCGGATTCAGATGAGTAACCCATCATCATCTGATTGTTAGTTCCGAGAGCGATTTTAGACTTGAAGAACAGTAGAGCGAGGGCTGGGGCGTTAACTAAGTACTAAAGCTGCTGGAGCGGCTGCCTTCGGTGGTTCGGAATCAGAATATCGCTACTTCCCCCAAAGTATTCATTCAACAATGAAAAAAACTAAGCGGTGAATTGAATTTGAATTAGAAACAACGAAGAAAGGATCCAACATGTAACCTATTCCCAAGTGAGTTGGCGTAGGCCTTTACTTACCTCACCCAGGGCTCCTCTTCTTCCCTCTAATAAACTAGAGGTTTTTTATAATGGATAATGGATAATATATGACCTCCTACCAATTATTTATTTATTTAAAAAAAAATAAGTGGACAAAAACAAAAAAAAAAAAAGGTCGACCAAAATAAAAAGCACGTATTATGTGAAAACGTTTTTTTATTGAAAAACGTATTCCTGTAATACGTTTATATTAATAAAACGTATTTGGAGAATACGGTTTCTATTAAAAAAATTAATTAACGTACTTAAGTTAATTAAAATAGAGGAAAACGTATAACCGAAATACGTTTTAAAGTAAAAAATAAAAAGACGTATTATTAAAATACGTTTGTAAAATTAATTTTACATTTATGTTTTAATTATTAAACGGATTCTTGAAATACGTTTTATAAATAAAATTAATTTTTACAATTCTTAAAAATAATTTTTTTCAAGAAAATAATACTTCAAAACATAAAACTTATTTTGAAAATACGTTTTTGCCTTAATTTTGTCCCAAATTGATTTTGCCCTAATTTTTGCCCCAAATTGATTTTTCCTTAATTTTGCACAGTAAAACGTATTCTTGAAATACGGTTTCCTTTTTAAAAAAACAAAAAAACGTATTTTCGGAATACATTTTACTGTGCGGAAACAGTATCTGTGCAGAAAAAATAAAAAAACACACCTGTTAATCGAGATCGATTCCACAACCAAATATTAATTCCACAAGCTCATATCAATCCATTCTCCAAAGAAAGAAAAATCAACCACAATAATTTATTAAAAATCTAAATATGTGCAAATATCATTACACATAATCCACCAAGAAAAAAAAAATGAATATGTCCATAAAACTCCCCGAATACAACACAAACTAACTAGGAGTGTATCGATTCGTAGGGTTGCGCGATCAAGAGCTAATCCGACGCCGTGCTGATCGTGAAGAAGACAATGTTGTGGGCGTGGCAGGTTCTTCTTCTTCTTCACCTGAGTAATTCATTTTTTTAAGAAATCAGAAATTCGACTTGACAAAAATCACAAAAAATAAATAAAATTATTTTTTTGTTAAGTAAAAAAGTTTTACCTTCTTCTTCTTCTTCCTCAGGCCCGGTGTCGGCAACAAGTTCGCGGTGACGTCGTCTTCTACCTCGACCAATGTGTGCATCAGGTTGATGCCTCGTCCGGTGTTACTGCGTCCTCTGGGGTCGGACGTAGCTCTCCTGCGATAGAACTTGGCTCGACGACGTCCCTTATGCGACCTCTCCGCCTCCGACAGTTAGAGAAGTGAAGAGAAGGCTCTTGGCATGTTGGATTGTCGCCTGCATCTCTGGAGGGACTGTATGGAATAGGTGGTCAACATTGGATAACATGTTATAAGCCTCCTCCATGGCGCTAGCCTGAAAATTAAATTCAAAGTAATTAGTATGAAACACAAAAAAAATAATAATAATAATAGAAAAAAAAAACACAAATTATGAACACTTACATCGCACTTCCCATGCTCGGCAAGTGGCTGATAGCCTCCGTCCTGTTGGACCACCGGGTACTTGGTAGGGTCACTGATTAGTCTCACAGTCCTACTGTGAAACCAATCAAGGTAACCAACGTCAGGCTATACAAATGACTCCAAAGGGTAATCTGGGAGGACATTTTGGTGTCTTTGTTCGACCCAAACATTCCCGAGCTCGAAATGAAAGTCGACCCAATCAAAAATTGCCCTCCCAGTCATTCTCTGGCCTTGGTGGTGTGTCTGCCAGTCGGCCTCACCCGTAATGATCGGAGTGTCGGGGATGGACTGATAACACCCAAACTGACGGAGGACTCTATCAGGCAGGTGGGTTTCACGGATGTTCCAACAGAAGATCCACCCCCTATACATCCAGAGGCGTGAACCTTCTGTACACTGGGCCGGGAGAGTATTAGCATGCAGGTGCTGGTCATACGACACCCATCGAACTGTAAAAATAAAAAATAAAAAAATAATTAGAAATTAAGTTATTAAAAGATAAAAAACAAAAAACAAATATAAGTAATAATAAATAGTGCATAATAATAATCTTACATCCGTCTCTCTCAGCCCTGTCAGTTGATCTCTGACAGCGGCTGTTCCAGTGACTATGCGTTTCGTGTCCTTTCGTCCCACCCACCTTAAAAATCACAAACAAAAAAAAAAAAAAAACACTTTGTAATCACAAAATTTGATAATTGAAATAATCTGGACTCTGTCAAAGTTCGTATCCCTCATTTTCGGGCGAAGCCGAGGGATACGTTCCCATGCCCAAACCTACACATATCGACATATTCATTTGTTATTAAATATTAGTATAAATTAGAATAATTTTCCGGAGTAGAATCGAACGATTCGAACACCGGGTCGTGTCTCACGAGGAAGGTCAGCCGGAATATTCTATACGTTTATTCAAACAAGAAGAGAAAAAAAAAATCCTAAACATTCTAATTCAGATGGATTGATTTGGATTATTAACTACGAAAAAGACTTCAAATAAGGTAAATAGAAATAGCAAGCAACGACGAAGAACAATCAGGATTTAAGAAGCTAGGGAGTCGGGGATATCCGTTTTGGTTCGAAAATGCAATTATCAAGCAAGAGATTGTTCAGCTAAGTGATTTGAATAATCGACATGTTCAAGTACTCATTCTCAATAACTTTTCGTAACAAGAGAACAGACTAGAACGGCAAATTAACAATTCATTTAACTTCTAGGCAATACAGTTACGAACAAGCCTAGTTCATACAAGCCTATTTCGACCGACTCCTCCCCTTTCGGTTCTAAGAGTCAATTAAAGTAGACTAGAAGGTGTTTAGTCAACTAGTCCGTTTAGAACAACCAACATCAAGCAAGAATATGACGAACTCAATTGCAAACAATTGGGGATTGAAGTGTCACCCTTCAACAATTCTAAATATTCGAGCCCGACGATTGAAAAACCCTATAAAAAGATCAACTCGTATGAAATTGAACAATCCTGAGCCCGACAATCACAAACGACATCAAAACATCAATCCCCTATCCCTAGCATAAGGATTTAGCTACTCATAATCAATCCAACACAAAGAAACATTTCAATAAGACCATTCTTATTCATCAATTAAGAGAAAAGATAATCTTACGATAAAAATCCCAAAGTCGAATTCGAAAGACAAGCTTGAATCCAAGAACAATAGCGAAATCCGAGTGTAAATCTGAGTTCTATGTCAAAAAATATGAAAGAAGAGTGAAAAACGAGTGAAAGAGAAGAGGGGATAGGGTTTCTCGTTTTTGGAGTCGAGAGAAGATGAGAGACCCTCTTCTGTTGCGATCCCGATGCATATATATAGCCACACGGCATCACGGCGCGGAGAGGTGCTGTGCCGCGGCGCGAAGGGCCTGCCGCGGCGCGGGGGTGCTCGCCGGGATCAATGACCACATCCGCATCACGCGGCACGGGCGCGGGGCCTGGGCAGCTGGGCAGCTCGCACAACTTTGCTTCTCGGGTCCGTTTGAGCTCGTTTCAACTCGGAATTCGATTCCGCTTTTTCCTGTGTGTTCCCAACGAACTCCTCTATTTGATTAGGCTTGCCCAACTAGTATTTTTCCGAAATCCTGTTCTCCCGAGACTTCCAACCTACGCACCAACGACGACGAAAAAAAACGAAAAACGAACGAAAAACACAAGAAAAACCAAGAAGAGAGCAAACACTAAATAAACTAAAAAAAAAGGCCTAAAAACCAATTAAAACACCTAAAATGAGGGAAAAAGAAAGACAAAAAGATAACGAAAAATGCAACAAAAATGGGACAAACAGTAACCTTACATCGGAACAAATGAATACGACAGCGAGTTGAAACAGCAGTTTGAAAGATCAAAAGCAATTGGATGCATGTGCTGAAGGTTGCGAAATCGGGAGGCTAGGTAAGTTCATGGGATCGGTCCATCAAGTTAGCTTCGAAAAAGAATCATTCCTTGTTTGACTTTCAATCTCCATTTTCACATCTGTCTACGAGTGGAATGCATACAGAGGTTGAGAGAAATGGAGAATGAATTTATCACTTTCGATCAACATTTTAAAGTCTCCGTACTAAGATTTCATAAAGAGATTGAATGGTTAATCACCTTTGTCTTTGAAGGTGCACTCGCTTTCGCCGTCGTAGGCGCCTCAATCTAGTATACCCAAGAAGACCAAGCAGTTAGCCGGAGATTCCACGCCTTCCAAAACACATGGTCGCTTCCAAATTGTTCAGCCTACAATTTTGCATAGCTCCATGGGAAGTGACCATGTGCCTGGGCAGACGTGGGATCTCCAGGGCGAGTGCACGGACTTCTTGGGGATACTGGATTGGGGAGCCTACGACGGTGAGAGAGAGAAAGCCCTCAAATACAAGAGGAGGATCAGGACCCTTGTCTCTATTCTTCAACACTCGATTTCCTCCACCAGACAACATATGTAGCTGAGATGAGACAATTGAATTAGGATCAGGACCATTTTCTTGACCATTTTCTCAGAGTTGAAGTATTCTTATTGTCTCATCTCAGCTACCTTTATAGAAGACTTAAGAAGATATCTATCCTCCTTGATACGCGCGCCGTTATTAATTTACCGAAGACTGAGGGGACGTTTCGGAGAGACTCTTCATATTCGCAGAACTGCAATCGAAATGCGATGAATCGCACTTCATTCGCATAACGTAATGACAATAAATGATTTCGGCTATCTGGTTAAAGAAGATAGTATATAGTCATATACTCAAGAAGATATCTATCCCCCTTGATACGCGTGCCGCTAGTATGCGCCGAAGACTGTGGGGACGTTTCAGAGAAGAGGCGACTCTTCAAATTCGTAGAACTGTGAACAAAATGCGATGAATCGCACTTCATTCGCATAACGTAATGACAATAAATGATTTCGCATATCTGGTTAAAGAAGAGATACTCAAGAAGATATTATTATCCTCCTTGATACGCGCGTCGTTATTATGCGCCGAAGACTGAGGGGATGTTTCGGAGAAAAGGCGACTCTTCAAATTCGTAGAACTGCTAACAAAATGCGATGAATCGCACTTCATTCGCATAACGTAATGACAATAAATGATTTCGCATATATGGTTAAAGAAGAGATATTCAAGAAGATATTATTATCCTCGTTAATACGCGCGCTGTTATTATGCGCCGAAGACTGAGGGGACGTTTCGGAGAAGTGGCGACTCTTAAAATTCGTAGAACTACGAACAAAATGCGATGAATCGCACTTCATTCGCATAACGTAATGACAATAAACGATTTCGCATGTCTGGTTAAAGAAGAGATACTCAAGAAGATATTATTATCATCCTTGGTACGCGCGCCGTTATTATGCGCCGAAGACTGAGGGGACGTTTCGGAGAAGAGGCGACTCTTCAAATTCGTAGAACTACGAACAAAATGCGATGAATCGCACTTCATTCGCATAACGTAATGACAATAAATGATTTCGCATATCTGGTTAAAGAATAGATACTCAAGAAGATATTATTATCCTCCTTGATACGCGCGGCGTTATTATGTGCCGAAGACTGAGGGGACGTTTTGGAGAAGAAACAACTCTTCAAATTCGTAGAACTGCGAACAAAATGCGATGAATCGCACTTCATTCGCATAACGTAATGACAATAAATGATTTCGCATATCTGGTTAAAGAAGAGATACTCAAGAAAATATTATTATCCTCCTTGATACGCGCACCGTTATTATGCGCCGAAGACTGAGGGGACGTTTCGGAGAAGATGCGACTCTTCAAATTCGCAGAATTGTGAACAAAATGCGATGAATCGAACTTCATTCGCATAACGTAATGACAATAAATTGCATTCTATTTCGCATATGTGGTTAAAAAATTATACGTAAAATATAAATAATTGTTTTTAATGCGCTGACCTTTTCAGTAAAACAGCTGTCATTTAAATTGAGAGTCGAAAAGACGCAACCTTTAATCGCAGAACGTCAAAAAATGTGCGATAAATTGCATATCATTTGCGTACCTGAAATTATGGAGGGAAAAAATCCCGCCCACTGAATTAAACATTTTAGAGCAGTGCCACAAGGTCGAAGAAGAATGAAATTAAGTTGCAAGTGAAGGATAAACAATAATGAAATAAAAGTGATAATAGAAGAAAACCACTTATTAAAAAATACAACAATGTTCAAGCTCATTCTTAGATAAAATGTTGATCAGGAGTTAAGGTAGATAGATATATAGATAGATATTGTTTAATAATGTGATTATGTTTGAAAGTGATAATAGAAGAAAGCCACTTATTAAAAAGTATAATAATGTTCAAGCTCAATCTTAGATAAAATGTTGATTAGGAGTTAAGGTAAATAGATAGATAGATAGATATTGTTTAATAATGTGATTATGTTTGAAAGTGATAATAGAAGAAAGCCACTTATTAAAAAATATAATAATGTTCAAGCTCAATCTTAGATAAAATGTTGATTAGGAGTTAAGGTAGATAGATAGATAGATATTGTTTAATAATGTGATTATGTTTGAAAGTGATAATAGAAGAAAGTCACTTATTAAAAAATATAATAATGTTCAAGCTCAACCTTAGATAAAATGTTGATTAAGAGTTAAGGTACATAGATAGATAGATAGATATTGTTTAATAATGTGATAATAGAAGAAAGCCACTTATTAAAAAATATAATAGTTCAAGCTCAATCTTAGATAAAATGTTGATTAGGAGTCAAGGTACATAGATAGATAGATAGATATTGTTTAATAATGTGATTATGTTTGAAAGTGATAATAGAAGAAAGCCACTTATTAAAAAATATAATAATGTTCAAGCTCAATCTTAGATAAAATGTTGATTAGGAGTTAAGGTAGATAGATAGATAGATAGATAAATATTGTTTAATAATGTGATTATGTTTGAAAGTGATAATAGAAGAAAGCCACTTATTAAAAAATATAATAATGTTCAAGTTCAATCTTAGATAAAATGTTGATTGGGAGTTAAGGTAGATAGATAGATAGATATATAGATATTGTTTAATAATGTGATTATGTTTGAAAGTGGTAATAGAAGAAAGCCACTTATCAAAAAATATAATAATGTTCAAGCTCAATTTTAGATAAAATGTTGATTAGGAGTTAAGGTAGATAGATAGATAGATAGATATTGTTTAATAATGTGATTATGTTTGAAAGTGATAATAAAAGAAAGTCACTTATTAATAAATATAATAATGTTCAAGCTCAATCTTAGATAAAATGTTGATTAGGAATTTAGGGTTTAGGGACTTTTTAGGGGTATGTGAATCGCATACCCCCATCGCACTTCTACTCGAAAGTTTATTTTTTCTTTCTTTCGTCTTTCATTTATGCGAATTGCCGCATATTGCTCGTATACCCCCATCACACTTCTACTCGAAAGTTTATTTTTTATTTATTTCATCTTTCAGTTATGCGAGGGGGTATGCGAATTTCCGCATATTGCTTGCATACCCCCTTCGCACTTCTACTCGATTTTTTTTTTTGAAATTCTCCATTCTGCGACATACAAAATTGCGACATACAAACGTCGCATATTATTCGCCGAGTTGGTGAATAATAATTTTTTTGAAATTTTGAAACCGCTGACAGTTGGAACATTACGGCCGATTTTCGAGGCGTCTTTTCCGCTTTTCGAAACGTCGTTTCCTCCGTCTACATAAAGCGTGTAATCTTCGATTCTTATCGCGCCCCTTCTCTTTCTTCCCCTCCGGCCCCCAGAACTCTTTGGTAGTGGCCCTCCGTTTTTTCCTTCTCTTGTATATGAGAACTAGTTCGCCGGAGATAAACCAGAATTATAAAATTCTTTCTTTCGACCTGTGAGGCAATTCTTTAAGATTACTGTGTCCGAATTGAGAACTCCTAACCTTCCGAATTCTTCGGAGGAAAAAATTCAACAAGCAAAAATTCCGCTATCCAACTTTATTAACGTGGCCCCTAGAGGAAACATATATGCCGAGACAGCGACGATGAATATCAAACCTCCGGGCCCGGGTATTGCCGGATCAACTGTGGGAAGTTTGAACCTCTGGCATAATAACCGTCTCTCTGTCAGAGCAATGCTGGCCTCAATCCTCTCGAGGATGTGGTCGGCCAGGTCTTCATGACAGAAGAAGGTGGTTGGTCGGCGGGGATCTCTTCCCTGAACCCATCTGAGCCTATCAGTTGATAGTGGGTCGTCGTACTCGTGGTGGTCGGGACCGAGCTCATGCTGGAGTTATACCTGGAACTCCATAAACAAGCTCGTCCTTTGATTTTTTATTTATTTTTTTACCTTGAACTGGCTCGAGTTGAAACGACTGTAAAAACAGTAGTTGTTAGGCTCGTCCTTCGATTTTTTATTTATTTTTTACCTTGAACTGGCTCGGGTTGAAGCGACTGTAAAATCAGTAGTTGTTAGGCTCGTCCTTCGATTTTTTATTTATTTTTTACCTTGAATCGGCTGGGGTTGAAGCGACTGTAAAAGCAGTAGTGTAGGGATTTCCGTTCGATCTTTTATTCTGCGAAATACAAACGTCGCATATTATTTGACTAGTTGGTGCATAATATTTTTTGTAGAATTTAATTTTTGGAAAACTCTGAACAGTTTAGGCTAATGACCTGCGACAACTAGTCGAAACAATTTCGCATGCCAACCACACAACATTCATAGTATAATCGAAGAATTTTTTAAATAGAAATTATTTTTGGAAATTTTCTATTTTGCGACACACATAATTGCGACAAACAAACGTCGCATATTATTCGCCGAGTTGATGCATAATAATTTATTTTGTAGAATTTAATTTTTTGAAAATTCTTGTTTAGACGAATGAACCTGATACTATTAGTCGAAAATATTCCACACAACAAACAAACGCATAACACTCGTATAATCAGAGAATATTTTTTTTTTTAAATTTGTTTTTGAAAATTTTCTATTGCTCGACATACAAACGTCGCATATTATTCGCCTAGTTCGTGCATAATAAGTTTTTTTGTAGAATTTAATTTTTGGAAAATTCTAAACAGTTTAGGCTAATGAACCTGCGACAATTAGTCGAAACAATTTCACATACAAACGAAGAATTTATTTAAACAAAAATTGTTTTTGAAAATTTTCTATTCTGCGACACACATAATTGCGTAAACAAACGTCGCATAATTCATTCGCAGGTCAACCGCTGGACATTCGCAGACCCTTTTTTCTGTAAAACAATTATTATTAAACAATTATTAAAATATTTTATTTTCAAAATGGTCTGATAAATGCGATTCTTTATGCGACCGTCTCGCGACAGATATGCGTTTGTTCGCAGGTCTACCGCAGGGTATTAACCTACGAAACCATTATATGTATTTGTTTATTAAAAAATTAAAAATGCATCAGAATTGCGAAAGTATGGCGCTTTTTACGCGAATATTACTCGACTGCTGTTTTTTCGCATATTTTGTAGTATAGTTTATTATTATTAAAAAAAAAAAAGGAAAGCAAAACGTCTCATATACGCTACTTCCACAGTTGCACCTCTCCATAGAAGAAATCAAAAAAGAAAGAGGGTCGAAAAATTGGTATTTCATCTTGCGACATTAATTCGCATATTTGGAAGGAAAAGAACTGTTAGAAATTTAAAAAGAACCAAAAATTCTAAACAGTTTAGGCTAACATATCGTTTCGAAAAAACAAAAAAAAAAATAAACAGTTTAGGCTAATGAACCTGCGACAATTAGTCGAAACAATTTCGCATACAAACCGCATAACATTCGTAGTATAATTGAAGAATTTATTTAAACAAAAATTGTTTTTGGAAATTTTCTATTCTGCGACACACATAATTGCGCAAACAAACGTCGCATAATTCATTCGCAGGTCAACCGTTGGATATTCGCAGACTTATTTTTTTGTAAAACAATTATTATTAAACAATTATTAAAATATTTTGTGTTCGAAATGGTCTGATAAATGCGATTCTTTATGCAACCGTCTCGCGACGGATATGCGTTTGTTCGCAGGTCTACCGCAGGGTATTAAACTGCGAAACCATTATATTTATTTGTTTATTAAAAAATAAAAAATGCATCGGAATTGCGAAAGTATGGCGCTTGTTACGCGAATATTACTCGACTTCTGTTTGTTCGCATATTTTGTCGTATAGTTTATTATTTAAAAAAAAAAAGGAAAGCGAAACGTCTCATATATGCTACTTTCACAATTGCACCTCTCCAGAGAAGAAATCAAAAAAGAAAGAGGGGCAAAAAATTGGGGATTCCATCTTGCGACATTAATTCGCATATTTGGAAGCAAAATAACTGTTAGAAATTTAAAAAGAAAAAAAGAACCAAAAATTATGAATGACGTCGACATCATGGACTTCTTAAGAGATGATGAAGAACTGACGAATCTAGCTATTCAAGTGGCGGCCGACCAAGCGGGTGGCTTAATGGCTATTGCGGCCGGCGACTCAACGGCTGCCGTAACGAGTATGGCAGGAGGCAACTCAGCGACTGAAGGCACCGGTCCGGAGGCCATCTCTTCTGGAAAGGTAACTTCCATTTGTTGCAGTTATTTAATTTAAGTTATTTAATTTCATAGTTAAGAAATAGTTGTTTTTATTTGATAATGTATAAGTAATTTGATTTAAATAATTAACAACAACAACAACAACAATGCGATTGTTTAGGATTGGTCGTACAAGAGAAAGGAACTGATCGGTAAATATAAAGGGCTGAAGATCAACGTTTACAGCTGGCAGTTGATATGTTCTGATATCAATAACGAGTTGGCCAACGTTGAAGGGGCCTTGCTGCTTTCCAAGGCTCGGTCTTTGGTCCGTTCCTCCAGTTTGATGATAATGCTAATGTCTCTGCAAAGGCAATGCATGGGGTTCTTTCGCGCGAGGTGACTCGTGTCGGTCAGAACCCAAACAAGATGTGATTCCGTATTGGTAGCTATTTTACCCGATTCTCCGCCCATGAGTATGCTGTGGTGACCGGGCTTGCTTTTGGATCGTCTGCATTTGACCCGAACTCAACGCCTCCTGCTCCTCCATCGTCGATTTTAATTGAGAAATATAAAGGCAAGTGGATCACTATGCAGAAGTTGCATGGTGACTTCAAGGCGGGGCAGTTCCGTACCTCTCGGGATGTGATAGTGAGAGTGGCAAAGATGCTAATGTTGATGTACTTTATCATTCCTCATGACGACAAGAAGCCTCGGTATATTGATAACTGCTGGTGGGCTTTGCTTGAGGAAGACCAGATGTGGGAGAAATTCCCATGGGGGAGTTACTCGTTTCAGTATCTGTTTGAGTACTTGAGGACGCCCAAGTACACTAATATGAAATATCATATCTACGGATTTCACTGGGCGTTTCTAGTATGGTGCTACGAGACAATCCCTGAATTAGGTCATACATGTGGAACACGTTCCTCGGTGAGACATCCACCACGGCTGGTTCACTGGAAATTCCCGAAGGTCACCATTCTAGATACATTTTTTGACCAACAGGTATTATTTGATCCTAAACATTTTTTATTGGAATCGTTAGCAAATGATATCCGAAATTCTTTTTTATGTCTTAACGATTTCTGATGATTTCTTTATTCTTATGTTCTATTTTTTTAAATTTAGTTGGAGGTGCATGAGAAGCTGAATCTGCATGAGGAGGAGATTGGCGCGTTGGACATCTCGAATTTGAATGTTGAGGGGCCTTGATTTTTGCGACGGGGTAACACGAGGAAGCGGGCCCGGACTGAGGGTGAAGATAGTCCGATGCACCGGGAGGAGATGAGGCCAACAGATGGGTCGGCCTTTATTGAGGATATTCGGGTGTGCGTACGGGCTGAAATCGCTAATGTTATAGCCAGAATATCCTCTGAGCTGTCGGCAATCATTCTACGGGAGGTGCCGACTATTATTCAACAGGAGTTGGCCAATCTGTCGCACCCCCATCTGAGACAACCTCCTCCCGAGTCCGAGCTAGTCGTCAACTCGACGAGACAGCGTTCTCCCCCCTCCCATGAGAGTCAGCGTTCCCCCACCCACGCCTCGACGAGACAACGTTCCCCCACCATCACCCCCTCCCCAAAGAGACAGCGTGCCCCCACTCCTACCTCCGAGACAGCCGTCCACAATTCCATCACCGAGACAGCCGTCGATCCCACCTCCACCTCCGAGGCAACCGCCGCCAACCCCTCCACCTTCAAGACAGTCATCCCCAATCCCGTCCCCGAGACACCGGTGCTACAGTCCACTTCTTCTCCACTTCTTGGACGTGCTGTTGTAAGTCCATATCGTCCCGACGAGAACAGATGGTATGCCAAAGATGAGCGCGCGTTTGAACAGTTCCTCAAATCCACGAAGCCAGAAATGTAAGTACATCCAAAAGATATTTTATTGTTTATATTTCTAAAAAAAAATAACTTTTTATTATATTATTTAATAGAAGTAATGTCGACGTTGAATATGAGGTGGCTCAGGACTGGTTTAAGGAGTTGATTGATTCGGCTACAATGATGGAGGAGGACTACGTTTTTTGTGAGATTATTTTAATCTTTTCTCTTTTCCTTGTCATTCCATTTTTATTAATAATTATATTAATTACATTATTATTATTATTTTGTTGTATTTTATATAGTGGATTCTGGGGGAATTGGAAAAGGAGGTCCATGCTAAAAAGGAGCTAGCGGACTCGGACAACCTCCAATCTTTGATTTGCTATGCGAATGAGGGGGTCAGCGATTGGGGGAATCCGTCTACTTGGAGGGATATTACATCTGTAAGTTTTCAATGATTCCGAATCAATTAATATTGCAATCTTTCCTAAAAAATTAGTGAATTTCTCACAACTCAATGCAACAGATTATTGGAGTTGCGAATTTGTCGCAGCACTACGTAGCTTTCCAGATCTTTTTACTCGAGGGGACGATACGTGTGTATGACCCCCTATGGCATACGTATAAGAAAAAGGCGGACAAGCACATTGGCGAATCCCGCGTCAAAGCATTCAAAAATGTCCAAAATCTAATTCTACTAATTGCGACGTATGAGAGGGTGAGCAAAAAGTTCGATTTGAAAATCATGAACCTCAAAAATACTATCTTGCATGCGTTGTGGAGATGGTACGAGCTTTGCTAATGGGGAGCAAGCCCTTAGACAAGTCTAACAAGCAGTGGGCTACGGACATGAGGCGCAAAATTGCTCGACAAATTTTTCAGTTTAGTACAGAACCAGAAACAATTATAATCGCCCCATTTCTGTAATTACTCATGTAATACATTTTTTTTTTTTTTTTGCATTTTATTATATTTTTGTTGTTTGTTGTATGTATGTGGCATTTCTCATACCTGAAAGAAAATAATTAAACTAAATTAAACGATGCAAGATGCAAGAAATAAAAAATAAACTTTCGAGTAGAAGTGCGAAGGGGGTATGCGAGCAATATGCGGCAATTCGCATACCCCATCTCATAACTGAAATAACTGAAAGGTAAAAGAAATAAAAAATAAACATTTGAGTAGAAGTGCGAAGTGGGGTATGCGAGCAATATGCGGCAATTCGCATACTTCATCTCATAACTGAAATAACTGAAAGGTGAAAGAAATAAATAAGAAATAAAAATTAAACTTTCGAGTAGAAGTGCGAAGGGGATATGCGAGAAATATGCATCAATACGCATACCCCCTCGCATAACTGAAATAACTGAAAGAAATAAAAAATAACTTTCGAGTAGAATTGCGAAGGGGGTATGCGAGCAATATGCGGCAATTCGCATAGCCCATCACATTACTGAAAGATGAAAGAAATAAAAAATATTCTACGGAAAAACCTTATAATGCATCAACTCTGCGAATAATATGCGACGTTCGTATCTCGCAGAATAATTTTTTCAACTAATAGTCGCAGATTCATTCGCCTAACAAGAATAATTATTTAATGGGCGACGGACCGCGATTGACCGAATCGTACATCGATTTTTCGCATACTCGTCGCAGAACAGTCGCATACTTTAACTCATAATTTTCTCGCCCATGCTCATACCGGTCGTCTATCTATCGCATAGTTCATCGCATATGTCTTCGTACTTTTGAGGATAAAAAACTTAGCTTTTTATTGAGTAGTGTGAAAAACTTAGTAGGACTTAAAAACGGGGTGAAAATAGCTATTTTCACATAAAATAATACATTGGACTCGCTTAAGTAGTTAAATACATATATAACTTAATCTTATTCAATTTTTTTTTTTTTGTAAGATAGAAATCCAATAGTTAAAATTCTTCCCCAAACCCCCGTGCCCCAATCTAAGTGACGATAGAATCACATCGCCTCCTTCACCTTCACATACTCGCGATTGGCTTTGTACCACGCTACCAGCTGGAGTCTAGTCTCCTCCTTCCTTCACCTTCACCTTCTCAGAGTCGCGAATCGCGATTGTCGTGCCCTAAAACCCTTCTTTCGGGCTTAAACCTTCACATTGTTGACCCATTTGGTGGGATTATGATAAAAGTGATTAATTTGTATATTGATCACGTTGGGTATGCTGTGATTTGAATTTGGAATTTATTTATTTTCGTAACCTGAGGGCTTGCTTCTTTATTTACTGCTACTTTTTCTGTCAATACTTTTTTTTGCTGTTGTTTTTCATTTCTTTGTATGGTGTGAAAATGTTGGTGGATGATTGGATGATATCCTACGAGATCATATCACTGATCATTGTGTTGAATTTTTGGACTTTTTCCTTTATTAGTGATGAATAAAGGGGCATCTGTTCTGTTCTGTTAGGCAATCTGATTCTATCCAAGTGATGAATTTTTTCAATTTTTTGGTTTTTTTGGGTACAAAACCGAAACCGAACCGACTAGTAGTCGGTAACGACTACTAGTCGGTTCGGTTTCGATTTTGTATTTAGTGTTACCGAAATTCTCGATCGGTATCGATTTTTGCTTATCGGTTTGGTTACCGAACCGATAACAGCCCTAGTTCAACCTAATCTTTTTTATTTAGGGCATATGCAATTGAGTATTTGTGAATCACCTAAATTATCATTTTTCCATTCACATGGATGTAGCTATTCATGTACATTATGATGGGACCCACTTATGCCATTAGCTGCACTAATGTAGGTCCATTAATAATTTTTTTTTTTATTTATCAAAAAAAGTGGTGGGACACATGTATTTATATTTTATTTTTGGTGGATCCATCATTATACATTCCCTCTTATTCATAATAAGTGTTTTTGAAAAATTGCACAATAATTAAGAATTTTTTTTTGCCAATAATAACTCTCATTAATGAAGATAAAGATAGATGTTTTGAGAAAAGATAAAGATGTTGTTTCTGGTATTTTTTCTTCTCGCTTGGTGTGTATTTCAGCACTTGATCTAATGCTATTTATAGAGAGAAAGATGCTCCCAAATTGTCAAAGTTGACAGCCACATTTAATGCCCATTAATGGAAAGGCTGCTAGTCGTCAAAGTTGGCTGGATGCTGACAATTATCCCCCTCCAGCCAAAGGGAAATATTCTGCAAATCTTCACATGCAAACCATGCCTATCAACTCGGCGCAAAGCTGAAGTTTTCCCCTGTTACAACTTTCGTCATCATGTCAGCAGGGTTTTCGTTAGTGTGAATCTTTTTCCAACTTGAATTGTTGTTCTTCCACTGCTTGACGTAGCTAATGATATCTAACATTAATATGCTTCGTTTGAGAGTCGTACATCGTATTCTTACTTAAATCTCATGCGCTTTGACTATCGCAATGAATATTGTATCTTTCCTGCTTCATTCCCAATTGTTCAAGATACCTCTTCAACCAAAGTATTTTTTTTCCTGCTTCTGTAATTGCAACATACTCGTCTTCAGTAGTCGACAAGGAAACAGATTTCTGCAATTTAGATTGCCAAGATACAGCTCCATCTGCAAATGTAAACACAACCTGAAGTAGATTTTGTACTATCCAGGTCACCTACCATATCCGCATCTATATAACCATTAAGAATCGGGTTTCTTTTGCCGAAGCTCAAGCATTTATTTGAACTACCTTTTAGGTACCTCAAGATCCACTTCACAGCTTCCCAATGATCCTTCCCAGGATTAGAAAGATATCTGCTAACAATTCCAACTGCATGAGCGATATCTGGTCTAGTACAAACCATGGCAGACATCAAACTCCCGACTGCAGAGGAATATGGAACACCCGCCATAGCTTCTTTTCCTTTTTGATTCACAGGACAACTTTGTTTGCTGAGTTTGAAGTGATTGGTTAATGGTTTATTGACCGGCTTAGCCAATTTCATGTTGAATCTCTGCAGAATCCGATTCACATACCGATCTTGCGATAACCATAACATCTTGGATTTTCGGTCTCGCATTATCTGCATGCCTAAAATTTGTTTTGTAGTGCCTAGATCCTTCATATCAAAGGACTTTGACATTTCCTTCTTCAGATCACCAATCAACTTCATATCATGTCCCATTATCGAAATATCATCTACATATATCAAAAGGATAATGAATTTATCACTTGGAAATTTTTTAATGAATACATAATGATCTGCATCAGTCTTGGTATATCCATGACTAGCCACGAATGAGTCAAATTTCTTATACCACTGCCTTGGAGCTTGTTTCAGTCCATACAAGCTCTTCTTCAATTTGCAAACCATGTGCTCCTTTCCAGTCCTCTCAAATCCCTCTAGTTGCTCCATGTAGATTTCTTCATCTAGGTCTCCATGAAGAAATGCAGTCTTCACATCTAGTTGTTCAAGTTTTAGATCCAAGCTAGCCACCAATCTAAGTATTACTCTAATGGAGCTAATCTTTACAACCGGTGAGAATATCTCATCAAAATCTATTCCTCACTTTTGTCTAAATCCTTTCACGACTAAACGAGCCTTGTACTTCAACAATTTGTCACCATCTTTCTTAAGCTTGAACACCCATTTATTCTTCAAGGCTTTTCTGCCTTCCGGAAGCTTCACAAGCTCATATGTTTTGTTTTTCACCAGTGAATCCATTTCCTCCTGCATAGCTTTTATCCACTGGGATTTATTCTTATGACTCTGAACTTCTTCAAAACTTTCTGGCTCCCACTCTTCAGTGATGGTAATATATGTAGAACTACGGTACTTCGTAGACAGTTGGATCGTTCAATTTGATCTCCTGAGCTGAGGCGGAGCTTCGAGGTCTTCTTGCTCGACACCTTCACCATCACCATCTTCAATTTCTGGTTCATTAACCCTGAGTTCTCCATCACACTTTCCCCCTACTGTGGCATCTTTAGGAGGTTTAACAGGTGAAAGATCCACCTTACCACCTCGTTCTCTAGTTTCTGGTGCAGCAGAATCAGACATAGTTTCTTGCTCATTGAAACACTACATCTCTGCTTCTGATAATTTTTCGATTTTCTGGATCCCATAACCTGTAGCCAAATTCCTCACATCCATAGCCCAGAAATATACAAGGAATGGCTCTATCATCAAGTTTTTGTCTTTAATCCTTTCTTACATGAGCAAAAGCTTTACATCCAAACACCTTTAAATGAGAATATTTAACTGTTAATCTTATACACTGAAAGCTTGACTTTGGATGATAATACACTTTTACCGTTTATGAATGAGAATCATGTTAGATTAAACAAGTTCTATGTTCTATTGTTTAGCACTTAGATAGAATGGGTCGTCATCGAGCGAACAGAAGATCATTCTATCAGTTACTTGCGAAACAAGAATTGTGGTTCACAACCTAGATGGAAATGAACACCCCATCCGAACGGTTGTAGTGTCAACAGTACAGTTGGTCTTGACTGATTAGTTGCACTAGTACATTTATGTATTGAACAGAATCCCAGAGAGGAGAAGTTCGTTTTATACTGATCGTCGTAAACGAACTAGGCCTCGGTTAATTACTACATTCTCTTAACCCGTAAGCTATTAAACAGGCAAATACATGCAGTACATATTACTTTGATTCACTTGGGTGAGGTTCAGTTTGCTGGATTAGTATTCCTGCTGTATTGGGTAATATTGATGTATGTAGGATGTGCTGTTAGGATATTTACGGTCACCATGTGCATTAGTTTGATGATGTCCCCGGAGTGAGTTCATGAAGGATTGTTATGTTAAACCCTGCAGGTGGATTAAGTTCCGGCATAATAATAATGTAATGAACGAGCGCTAGCTTTGGTGAAATAACAATATGTTAATTAATTATTGATTGTCAGTGATCGAATTAATTAATGGACATTATATCTTAAACGTAGGGAGGTAAATCGGGTAATTATTATTGGAGTTTCAAATGTAATTTGGGCTAGGAAAAGGGAGTGCAATAATATTATGTTGGTGGCCCATAATATTATTTAATTAATTGGAGGAGTGTGGTTGGCCCACAATTAGTCTAATTAATTAAGAAGCTCTATTACTAATCTCCTAAGGGTCCCTACTGTAGCTCTATATATAAAACATTAATCTCATGATAAGAGATCGATCTGTTCATATTAACAAAACAAGCACGTCGCGCACCCTTTCTTTCACAATTCTCATTCGAGCTTTATCTTCTTCTTGTTGCTCCACTGGTATAAGTATAAGAAGGTGTTTGAATAATACGGTAGAAGATTCATAGGTAATCGAGACCCAGTGATCATCTACAGAAGTCGACGAATCTCAACCTGAAGACCGAGATCCACTGACCCCAGCCCAGCCGCCGACCGCCTACCAGCCGGAGGACCTCCGCACACGATCGGCCCGACGTCGCGACGAACCGGCCCGACGTCGCGACGAACCGGCGCGACACGACCGACAGCCAAAGCCGGACCCAACTTACGTTCCACGCTCGACCAGTTTCACTCGCGGCACCACACGACCCGATCCCTACGTCCATTCGTGTGATCCAGCTCCCGTTCGTGTGCTATTCCCGATCATCCCGAATCCATCAGATTCAGAAAAATTTAAGTCGTAAGTTTTCTGCTTCAAACCTTTAGATCCGTTACGCATAGGTTTACGTTTGCTATTGAATTCGTAACTTGTACATAATGAGATCCTCACGTATCCCAACATTAACATCATGCCCGGACCATACTCTTTCAGGGATATCAAAGCGCAAAGGAACAGACAAAGATCGGTTGATCAGGTAGCACGCTGTTAGAACAGCTTCACCCCACAATGGCTTAAACAACCTAGCCATTCTTAACATACATCTCACTTTCTCCATAATGGTTCTATTGATTCTTTTGGCCACACCATTATGTTGTGGGGTTCTAGGTACAGTCTTCTCATGCCTGATTCCATGATCAACACAATAATTCTTGAATTCTTGGGAAGCATATTCTCCTCTATTATCTGAGTGAAGACACTTCAAAGGTTTACCAGCATGACTTTCCACCATAGCATGAAACCTTCTGAAGTACTGGAAAACTTGGTCCTTCGTTTTCAAGAAATACACCCACAATTTTCGTGAAGCATCATCAATAAACGTCACGAAATATCTGCTGCCACTGAGACTCTCTACTTCCATGGGTCCACGTACATCAGAATACACCATTTCCAACACATTCTCTTTTAGCTTTGAGGTTTTGCTAAAAGACACTCTATGCTGCTTCCCAAAGAGACAATGATCACAAAAATTTAGTTTGAATCTTTGGCAAATGGGATGAGGGACTTTCTTGCCAAAATTCACAATCCTTTTTCACCAATATAAGCCAGTCTTTTGTGCCACAAATTTGGTGAAGCATCATCCTCGACTGCATTCAATCTACCCTTGATCAACTTCACTTGAGTTCTGTATAGCGTCGATCTCACTGTGCCTCTAGCAGCTGACGATGATTCTTTGGTAAGCCTCCATGTGCCGCTACCAAAATTGTTAGTATAGTCTGCTAGATCCAATACATGCGTAGAGATTAGATTCAGGCGTAAGTCAGGTACATGTCGTACGTCCTTCAGTGTTATTGTGCACCCAATATCAGTTTGAATGCATACATCAGCAACTCCCACAATATTTGCAATGCTGTTGTTGTCCATCTTTACTTTACCAAAGTGTCCTTCTTTGTATAGAGAAAAGAATTCCTTGTGAGAGGTTGCATGGTAAGATGCAGCTGAGTCAATGACCCATTCAACACATGAATCTACAACATGACACTCTTCTTCTTCAACAGAGAGCAACACCACTTCCCCATTGATCACAGGGGCTGCGGTATTTAAATCGTTCTCTGATTTGTTGTTCATTCGATCTCTATTCTTCCATTCTTTACAGTTTCTTTTGATATGCCCTTCTTCACTGCACTGATAACACTTAAATTTTCTTTTGGGTTGAGATTGTGATTTATCTCTGGTTTGTTATTCCGGCCCTGCTTTTACTTCTCCCCCTGGTTTCTGTGACCAAGGCTTGGGAGTTGCTTTCCTCGGAGTCTTTTCTTCTTGTTTCTTCATTAAACATACTGTCTTTGACTTGGGTCAAATTCAGTTTTCCTTCAGGAGAAGAATTGCTCAACGAAACCACCAGTCTCCCAACTATCCGGTAAAGAACTCAAAAGTAATAGCGCCTGCAGTTCTTCGTCAAGTTTCATTTCCATGTGTCTTGAAACTCATTCAAGTGTTCTGCAATTGATCTTGCATCCCGATATTTTAAATTTACAAGCTTTCTAATGATGAAAGCTTCATTCTGTGCAGTCTTCCTCTGATACATTTGTTCAATTTTGTTCCATAGAGTATAGGCTTTCGACTCTGTGGCAACATGGTGGAATATGCTGATATCCACCCACTGTCTGATTAAACTGACAGCATTCCTGTGTAATTTTTTCCAGTCGTCATCTTTTATGTCATCTGGCTTGTTGTCTCCCTTTTCTATAGGATCATATAGATCTTTGTAGAAAAGTATGTCCTCTATTTTTGGCATCCAAATGGCGTAATTTGTTGTTGTCAGCTTCACTATGGTACCTACGTTCTTCTCCATTTAATTTACACTAGCTGATGCAGGGCCCAACTTAAGCTCTGATACCACTTGTTGAGCTCAGATACGCAAATGCGGAAGATGTAAATTAAAACACCGATGTAAAATAGTGAACAATAATCTCAATCTCAGCAACTCAAGAATGACAAAAGAAATCTCTTGCAATAAAACAGGAATAATTTTTTTTTCTGATGTGGAAGATCTGATTAAACTGCGACCTCAAAGTATACTAGGAATATCCCAAATAAATAAAATATATGCAAGAAAGAATACACCAAGATTTAAAGTGAAAAACCTCCAATATAGAGGAAAAAACCAAGGGACAACCTCCGAACAATTCCACTATATTTTCAAGATAATTACAATATCTTTTCACACTCCCTGCAACAGCCCGCTACTTAGGGCTAATTTTTTCGCAAATTTTACATTCGAAAATGCTTATATATTTTTCGAAATCGTTTGTAAACTATCTCGGGATGCTGCTAAAAACTTATCTGCTTTAAAATCCGCTTTCTTTAAACTAGGTCTATCAGCTGGTTTAGACTTAAAGAAAATCAAATTAATATTTTATCAAATCAAGCACGTGAAACTGGACCCGTTCGTACTGGCGAATCGGGTAAAACTTTTAAAATCTGGGAATACTGTCATGCAAGTTCGATAATGAAAATAAACATAGCGGAAGTCTGAAATGCGTGGTCATAATAGTTATACAAAACATAGTAAACAAATGTCCCTAGAACGGCTCGTTGTGCCAAATCCACGACCACAACCACCACAACTGCCCTCACGCCTGCGCGCCGACCCTGTCATCTGAAAAACATAATGGGGATGAGTACTGGTCCTCTTGTACTCCATAAGAACCCAGGCTAAAGTAAACAACAATAATAATAATGATATCACAGTACTGGTATGCATATGCAAACTGAAATCTCCCGGACACTATGACCGGTAACTGTAATCTCCCTAACACTCTGGCCGGTACCATGTGCACACTCTGATAGTATATTTAAGGCGAACTGGGACACCACAAGACCTTAGGGAAGGCAAACTCGGCCTTGACCCCAAGCGGATAAAACTCATATACATACCTGAATATGATATCGACTATTATACTCAATGTATAACCCAGACTGGGTCCCCACCTGATCTGCTTTGAAAATACGTAAGTGCTGTTGTGTTGGTAGCTGACTCCTCAAGCTACATAAAATAAGCAAACAAATATACTAAATACTATGCTTGTCATATGCTCAGTAATATGTTAAGATGCTCTACTCTATCAGATTACTCATCTGGATATAAAGGAATGCTTTATGGGTTCACTAAAATAATACTGAGTCCGGAAATTAGACTGATATGCTTAACTGATCTAGTTTGGCTCGAAAAAATACTAAAATTTCGGAATAAGACTCGGACCGAAAATCACAAACCAAAACTTACTCGAACCGCCGGCTAAACCGGCCGGTTCGCTGACTGGCTGAACTGGACCGGGTTGGACCGCCGGGTCACTCTGGACCGGGTGGTCACGGACTGCATGGGCTGGCCGGGCTTGGTCCCGCACAGGGACCGCTGGTGCTCTTGCGCAGCGCTAGGCACAAGCTGGGTGCGACCGGGCCTCGGTGCTGGGCGCTGCTGGCGCGGACAGGCACGGCCAGGCTTGGCTGGCACGGCCTTGGCACGGCTGGGTGCCACTCGGACGTGACTGGTCACTACCTGAGGTCGACTGGGGTGCTGGCGTGCTTCTGGGCACGGTCGGACTCGGTCTGGCACTACTGGGTGCGAACAGACACGCTGGGCTCGGGTCTGGCACGCCTACATGCGGACAGACCCTACTCACGCGGACTCTGGCTTGGCTGAGGTGATTAGGGCGCTGCCGGGTGACCCTGGGCACCCAGCAGCACGCCCCGAGGCGAACTGCACCTAAGGAACACGACTCGGGTTTACTGGACACGACACTGGGTGCTCAGGCATGCGGCTGGCACGACCTCAGGCTTACTCCGTGCTGCACGAGCGACTGGCTCGAGACCATGCGTGCACTGACGCTCGGACAATGCTACCGGGCGCTGTCGGAGGTCTTTGGGCGCTACTGGCGCCGAGACCTCGCACACTGGCACGGACAAGCGCTGCTAGGCATTGTCGCGTGCACTGGGGGCTACGGTGCCTCGCACACACTGGGCGCGGGCACGGACAGAGGCAACCTTAGCCTCGGTTGGTGCGGTCAGGGCACGGCGCGCGCTGCATGCGCGGCTGGTGACCCATGACCGGCCCTCGCCGGACTTCCGGTGACAACCAATTCAAACCAACATAACATGATATTAAACATGCAAATATGCCAAGAAATTTTAGGGCAACTCAGTTGGATATAGACTTAGCTCGGTAGGGCCGATATGGCACCTTTGAACCCTAGGCCACCGAACTAACATGCTCAACTTAAAAATTCACTTATGGCCGGGTAATCTACATCAAAATTCATGACTTTAAGGGCTAGAACATTGGTCATATTTCACATGCATATTAACTTGGTTCGGAGGTGAAAAATAGCAACTTGATCAAACAAATGAACTCAAAGCATGCCAATCTTTTACCAACGTCAATCTCATGATTTTTGAGGAATTATAAGCTATAAAAATCGGCCTACTCATGCTTGTACCAAAATTTCTGAATTTAAGGGCTTAATCTTCAAAAATTCGTATCTTCATATTTTGTACGTGCATGGCATGATTTTTCATCATGATAATTCCTAATTTATCATGTATAAGCTGGGAAAAATGATAGGTAGGAGCTTATGATTTTTCATCATGATAATTCCTAATTTATCATGTATAAGCTGGAAAAAATGATAGGTAGGAGCTTACCTTCACCGAAGAACAAAAATGGTGTTGGTGACCTTTGCTCGTGTCTCTTAGTGCCTTCTCGAGCTAGGACTTGTTCCAATGGCTAAAGGCTGCAAAGGATGGATTCTGGGAGCTCCTAATAATCCAAGAAGCCCTTTGGAACTGGTGAGCCTTGAGTGAAATAGGCTGGAGCAAGGTGTGGCTCGCGTTCTCCCTCACCCGGGTCCTAGGCGCGCGCGTGAAGGGCTAAGGCCTTGCTCTCGGTTTTTCTTCACTTCCCTCAATATATGCGAGTGTTAAAGTGTCCAAGAGCCCCCAGAGGCTGAGAAAATGAGCCTTAAATAGATAGTGGGCTGGAGGTTACTAGGGATGGTCAAAGGAGACAATTTTTGTGTGGGATTTCCTTCTCTTATGCACATGGGACTTTGGGGCAGCACTTAGCACGGTTTTTGGAACCTTTTGCATAACATCTTGGAGGTCTCCAAGGTCTGGTACCAGCACCAAGGTAGTGGGGAACATATTCCTTACACATTCTTTAAAATAATGGCCATGCACATGCTCCACTTACATTAAAATAATGCTAATGATACTTAGACTTCCCTTAATCTTCCTTAGGAACATCTTAGGCTTAATTAATCCTCATTAAGTCCTTAACACACGCAGCTCTTGGGTCATGGAGGAATTGGGCCAAAATTTCAAGAATTGGGCTCACGACCTGGGTGCGGCCTGCTGGGCTGAGCGCGGGGTCTGCGCGGGCTGTTCGCGGGATGACCTTGGGCCGAGTATAATGCTTGTTCTAGTGGTCCAAAAGACTTAGAAAAATTATGAGGAACTTACCCAACACTTAACCAAGCATAGGGCATAGCTCGGCTCGGGCCTTGGGCGAGGCTAGGCTCGAGATGGGCGCGCATGACCGTGCTCACGGACCTCGGGCGTGGATCTCGGGAAATGGCTAAGGCACGAGCATTAGGTCTAGGACATGAACTTAGATACTCCAACACACTTAGAAAATTTTTTTAAGTATAAAAAAAACTAAGGCTCGATGAAAATGATCGACTCATACTTAGAAAAATATTCTGAGTAAGGCTTAAAGGCACGACTAGGGCTTGAGCAAGACTCAGTACGACTAGGGCTTGAGACTTGACTAGGCGCGAGCAATGTGACCGAACGACTCGGTTTCGGACACGACTTGACATGGACGATTTATCGAAACATACTCGGTTTCGATTATTCGTCAACTGGAAAATAATTAATCCTGACTGAATAAAATTCATATCTAAAAAATAAATAGACTGGAATTAATAACTGAAATTGAATAGCTGAATAACTGGGCTCGGAACTCGAAACGAGCGATATTAATAAAAGGAAAAATAGTTCAAACTTGGAACTAAAACTGTCACTTTTATTAATAATAGAACTGGGCTATTACAATCTATCTCCCTTAAAAATATTTCCGCCCTCGGAAATACTAAAACTGGAATACATACAACTAGGTACATATCAGAACTCAAAATCTGGAAAACGATCTCTAATATCCGCTTTGCGCTCCCAAGTGGCATCTGAATCTCCGTGGCGATTCCATCTGATACGAACGAGGGGAACATCTCGGTTCCTAAGCCGAAGAACCTTTCGGTCCAGAACTGCTACCGGCTGCTCCTCGTAGGTCAAATCTGGCTGAAGCTGAATCTCATTGTGCTGAAGCACATGCTCGGGATCGCACACGTATGGGCGTAACATCGAAACGGAAACACGTTATGCACGCTAGCCAACTCGGGAGGCAGGGCTACTCGATAGGCGACTTAGCCCACTCTCTCGAGAATCTCGAACGGACCTATATAGCGAGGATGCAACTTCTCTCTCTTCCTGAAGCGAACGACATCTCTCATCGGTCGAACCTTCAGAAAGACATGATCTCCGGGCTGAAAATGCATCTCTCGTTTATGCTTGTCGGCTGAGGACTTTTGCCGACTCTGGGCTGTCTTGAGCCTCTCTCGGATCCAGGCTACTTGCTCAACTGTCTCCTCGATCAACTTCGGACCGAGTACTCGTCGCTCTCCGACGTCATCCCAATAGAGGGGCGAACGACACTTGCAGCTGTAAAGTGCTTCGTAGGGGCCATCTGAATCGACGCCTGATAACTGTTGTTGTAGGAGAACTCGACTAGTGGCAACCACTTCTCCCACTTAGCACCTCTGTCCAGAATTAGAGCTCGGAGCATATCCTCGAGCGTCTGGATCGTCTTCTTGGACTGGCCATCTGTCTCTGGGATGGTAAGCCGAACTGAACTTCAATTGGGTGCCCATTGCCTCATGCAAACTCTCCCAGAATTTGCTGGTGAATCTGGGATCTTGATTGGATATGATCGTAACGGGCACTCCGTGGAGTCGAATAACATCACGGGTATATATCTCGGCCAACTGGTCCATCGACATGGTCATTGTCACAGGCATAAAGTGTGCGACTTTCGTCAGCCTGTCTACCACTACCCAGATTGTGCCGTGATGCTTGGACGACTTAGGTACCCCTGTGACGAAGTCCATGGTAACCTCTTCCCACTTCCAACTGGGTATCTCAAGTGGCTTTAGCAGACCTATGGGACTCTTGTGCTCGGCCTTAACTTGCTGACTTCCAAGCACTTCTTCACGAAGTCTGCTACATCTCTCTTCATCCCTCGCCACCAGAACGACCTTTTCAAGTCGTGGTACATCTTGGTACTCCCAGGGTGGGCTAGGTATGGCGCACTATGGGCCTCAGTCAGGATTTCCTTTAGGGTCCCGAACTTTGGCACGACAATGCAGCCTCTGAACTCCAAGGCTCCATCTGTGCCTCGGTAAAAGCCCTCTATGCCTCCGGTGTGAACCTTCGCCTCTAGGGTGCGAATGAACTGATCACAGGATTGCCCCGTCGGATTCTATTTCTCAGCATGGGCTGAACTCACATCGAGCTAACACTCCCCGAAATCTCCTTATGAAGTGAGTCGACGACCTCAATCTGCATCTGGGAAAACTCTCTGATAAGCTAGCGCTGATCGGTGATAGAACAAGCTAACTCACCCCTCACCTTTCGGCTTAGGGCATCGGCTACCATGTTCGTTTTCCCTGGATGGTACTGTATGGTGCAGTCATAATCCTTCACAAGCTCCAACCATCGCCTCTGGCGCATGTTGAGCTCCTTCTGCGTGAAGATATACTGCAAACTCTTGTGATCGGTAAAGATCTCACACCGACCACCATGCATATAATGGCGCCAAATCTTGAGTGTATGCACAATCGCTGCCAACTCTAGGTCGTGCGTAGGGTAATTCTGCTCATGGGGCTTCAACTGACGTGACACATACGCGACGACTTGGCCATCTTTCATAAGCACACATCCAAGACCCTGCTTCGAAGAATCACTATAGATGGTGAAACCTCGAGTAGGATCCGGAATAGTCAGCACTGGAGCCGTCGTAAGCCTCTTCTTGAGCTTCTGAAAGCTCTCCTCACAACGACTCTTCCACTCAAACTTCACAGATTTCCTCGTCAACTTGGACAAAGGGAGGGCAATCTTCGAAAAACCCTCAATAAACCTACGATAGTACCCTACTAGACCGAGAAAACTCCGAACCTCGGTGGGACTTCTGGGCGCTGACCAATTCCGAACTGCGCCAATCTTCGCTGGATCGACCTCTATACCTCTCTCGGTGATGATGTGGCCTAGAAATGCCACTCTCTTCAGCCAAAATTCACACTTGGAGAACTTGGCGTACAACTTTTCTCGCCTAAGGGTCCCGAGAACAACCCTCAAATGCTGCTCATGCTCCTCCAAACTCCTGGAGTAGACCAAAATGTCATCAATGAAGATGATAACAAATTGGTCTAAGTACTGATGGAACACACGATTCATCAAGTCCATGAACACCGCTGGAGCATTACTCTAACCAAACGGCATAACCACGAACTCGTAGTGCCCACATCTTGTCCGTAAAGCAGTCTTGGCTACATCGGACTCCTTAATCTTCAGCTGATGATAGCCTGAGCGCAAGTCGATCTTAGAAAATACGCAAGCTCCTCTCAGCTGGTCAAACAAATCATCTATCCTGGGGAGTGGATACTTATTCTTCACCGTTAACCGGTTGAGATCCCGGTAATCGATGCACATTCTCATGGATCCGTCTTTCTTCTTGACGAATAAGACGGGTGCTCCCCAAGGTGAGACACTCGGTCGGATGAAACTGAGTTTCAACAACTCCTCGATCTGCATCTTCAGCTCCTGCAACTCCTTCGGAGCCATTCGATACGGCGCTTTTGACACCGGTCCTGCTCCTGGCACAAGATCAATGGTGAACTCCACCTGTCTGCTGGGTGGTCCTCCTGGTAGCTGATCCGGGAACACATCCACAAACTCACGAACAACTGGAACGTCATGAGGTGTCTGTGCTCTCGATCCTTCTTCAACAAGGCTCACCAGGTAACCCTTACAATCTCCTATGCGCAGACTCTTCCTCGCCTTTGCCATGGAAACGACACGAGGTAGGGTTTGCGTCTTCGAGCCGAAAAATGTGATCTGACTGTCCTTCGGAAGATGAAGAATAACCTCTCGATCGTGGCAACGAATGTCCGCTCGATAACGTGTCAACCAATCCATACCAAGAATGAGGTCGAAATCCCTCATCTCGATAACATAAGCTTCGACCTTCAAGATTCGGCCGCCAATACTAAGGTTAAGGTCCTCTACCTTGGAGCTCGTCACTATCTTCCTTCCCGAGGCTAGGCTCACCTCGAGAGGGTCAACAGTGTTGATGGGCTGAACTCTAATGACCTCTACACATCAGGTTGATACAAACGAGTGCGTCGCACCAGTATCGAATAGAGAAAATATAGGCATATCATTCAATATATTCATCCCAAACATAGTACCTAGGTTCTGCTCTGCCTCAGCCTGTTCGACTACATAAACCTGTGTCTGTTGTCCTCGCCTCTGCTGCTGCTGCTGCTGCCTATCCGGACAGTTCCGGATGGTATGTCCGGGCCTCCGACAGTACATTCTGCCTGACAAGACAGTCTCCGCGGTGTGGGCGTCTGCAGGTGCCACATGGTGGAATCTGTGGCTGTCTCTGCCTGTTCCTCCGGTCATTCTGCTGACCCTTCCACTTCCTCTTGTTCTTAGGCTTCGCCTGCTGGACAGGCGCTGACTGAGCCGGGGGCAATGCTGGATACTGAGCTGGGGGCAACACTGGGGGCTGAACTGACGGCTGAACCAGATCCATCCGGAGACTGGCGTCTGTCTCCTGGGCCCTGGCGTCAACATCGGCATAAGACTGGACGCCATGTCCCGCTACATGGTGATGGATCATTGGCAGTAGCCCGTCACGAAAGCGCCTCGCCTTCTTCGCCTCGGTGTCCACCAAATAGGGAATGAAAGACCCGAGACGAACGAACTCCCGCTCATACTCATCCACTGATCAGTGGCCCTGCTTAAGCGCCAAGAACTGACGCTCCATCTCAGCCTTGTAGGTATCCGGGTAATACTTATCCCTCAACATCTCCTTGAACTGCTGCCATGTGAGGTTCTTCTTCTCACCTGGGCGCATGCCCCAGTAGGAGTTCCACCACAGCCTGGCGTCTCCTGTCATCTGAACTTGGGCACACAGAATGCTGTGCCTCTCAGAGCACTCGATGATCTTGAAAATAGCCTCGAGACCCTGGATCCACTCATCAACTAGGCGAGGATCTCCCTGCCCCGTAAACTTGTCGGGATTGTAGCCACGGAACTAGGCAACTACCTCTGCCTGAGTCATCTCCCGTTGAGCCTGATTCTGACGGCGTGCCATCTGAATAATAAGCCGCATAACTTGGTCAGAACAGGAGATGAAAATTGAATAAAGCTGAAAGAAAACGCTGAATACTGAAATAGGCACAAATTTCTTGACAAGTTGCTGAAAATAACTCGATAATCTAGAGTTCGACTAGTGTTCGAACTAGAGTTCTGGCTAAAATTCCGAATACTGATAGAGATAGATCTGATATTGCTAGGAGTCTTTATACTGATTTGAGCATCTAGAGTTCGGATTATCTGAATCCTATTGAGCATAGACTTAGTATTGTTTGCTTATATAAACTTTGAAAAATTTAACAGGGTGCACTTACCTGGTAGTCAGCGCGGCGTGAGTGTAGTGTGGTCGGATTTTCTAAAAATTTCCCGTCTAATTAAAGTATTCAGATGCACAAAAGGTGCTCTGATACCAGCTGCAACAGCCCGCTACTTAGGGCCAGTTTTCTGCAAATTTTACTTTCGAAAATGCTTATAAATTTTTCGACATCGTTTGCAAACTATCTCGAGATGCTGCTAAAAACTTATCTGCTTTAAAATCAGTTTTCTTTAAACTAGGTCTATCAGCTGGTTTAGACATAAAGAAAATCAGATTAATATTTTATCAAATCAAGCACGTAAAACTGGACCCGTTCGTACTGGCGAACCGGGTAAAACTTTTAAAATCTGGGAATACTGTCATGAAAGTTCGATAATGAAAATAAACATAGCGGAAGTCTGAAATGCGTGGTCATAATAGTTATACAAAACATAGTAAAACACATGTCCCTGGAACGGCTCACTGTGCCAAATCCACGACCACAACCACCACAACTGCCCTCACGCCTGCCCGCCGACCCTGTCATTTGAAAAACATAATGGGGGTGAGAACTGGTCCTCTTGTACTCCATAAAAACCCAGGCTAAATTAAACAACAATAATAATAATGATATCACAATACTGGTATGCATAAGTAAACTGAAATCTCCTGGACACTATGGCCGGTAACTGTAATCTCCCAGACACTCTGGCCGGTAACGTGTGCACACTCTGATGGTATATTTAAGGTGAATTGGGCCACCACCAGAACTTAGGGAAGGCAAACTCGGCCTTGACCCCAAGCGGATAAAACTCATATACATATCTGAACATGATATCGACTATTATACTCAATGTATAACCCAGACTTGGTCCCCACTTGATCTGCTTTGAAAATACGTAAGTGCTGCTGTGCTGGTAGCTGACTCCTCAAGCTACATAAAAATATAAGCAAACAAATATACTAAGTACTATGCTCTTCATATGCGCAATAATATGCTAAGATGCTCTACTCTATCAGATTACTCATCCGGATATAAAGGAACGCTCTATGGGTTCACTAAAATAATACTGAGTCCGGAAATTAGACTGATATGCTTAACTGATCTGGTTTGGCTCGGAAAAATACTAAAATTTCGGAATAAGACTCGGACCGAAAATCACGAACCAAAACTAACTCGAACCGCCGGCTAAACCGGCCGTTTCGCTGACTGGCTGAACCGGGTCGGGCTGAACTGGACCGGGTTGGAATGCCGGGTCACTCTAGACCGGGTGGTCACAGACTGCATGGGCTGGCCAGGCTCGGTCCCGCGCAGGGACCGCTGATGCCCTTGCGCGGCGCTAGGCACAAGCTGGGTGCTTCCGGGCCTCGGTGCTGGGCGCTGCTGGTGCGGACAGGCATGGCCAGGCTTGGCTGGCACGGCCTTGGCACGGCTGGGTGCCACTCGGGTGCGACTGGTCACTACCGAGGTCGACTGGGGCGCTGGCGTGCTTCTGGGCACGGCCGGACTCGGTCTGGCACTACTGGGTGTGAACAGACACGCTGGGCTCGGGTCTGGCACGCCTACATGCGGACAGACCCTACTCGCACGGACTCTGGCGCGGCTGGGGTGATTAGGGCGCTGTCGGGCGACCCTAGGCACCCAGCAGCATGCCCCGAGGCCAACTGCACCTAAGGAACACGACTCGGGTTCACTAGACACGGCAGTGGGTGCTCAGGCATGCGGCTGGCACGACCTGAGGCTTACTCTGCGCGGCACGAGCGACTGGCTCGAGACCACGCGTGCACTAACGTTGGGGCAACGCTACCGGGCGCTGTCGGAGGTCGTTGGGCGCTACTGGCGCCGAGACCTCACACACTGGCACGGACAAGCGCTGCTAGGCGTTGTCACGTGCGCTGGGGGCTACGGTGCCTCGCACACACTGGGCGCGGGCACGAACAGAGGCAACCTTAGCCTCGGTTGGCGCGGCCAGGGCACGGCGAACGCTGCATGCGCGGCTGGTGACCCATGACCGGCCTTCGCCGGACTTCCGGCGACTAATTCGGTGTCAACCAATTCAAACCAACATAACATGATATTAAACATGCAAATATGCCAAGAAATGCTAGGGCAACTCGGTTGGATATTGACTTGGCTCGGTAGGGCCGATATGGCACCTTTGAACCCTAGGCCACCGAACTAACATGCTCAACTTAAAAATTCACTTATGGCCGAATAATCTACATCAAAATTCAAGACTTTAAGGGCTAGAACATTGGTCATATTTCACATGCATATTAACTTGGTTTAGAAGTGAAAAATAGCTCGATTTCACTAACAACTTGACCGAACAAATGAACTCAAAGCATGCCAATCTTTTACCAACGTCAATCTCATGATTTTTGAGGAATTATAAGCTATAAAAATCGACCTACTCATGCTTGTACCAAAATTTCCGAACTTAAGGGCTTAATCTTCAAAAATTTGTATCTTCATATTTAGTACGTGCATGACATCATTTTTCATCATGATAATTCCTAATTTATCATGTATAAGCTTAGGCTCACCAGTTAAAGAAAAACAGATTTTCAGAATAGATAAGTTTAGTAGCATCTCGAGTTAAGTTAAATGATTTCGAAAAATTTATATGTATTTTCGAAATAAGTTGCAAAAATTTTTACTCTGATACTAGTAAGTTAGCGGGGTGTTACAGCCTCCCCACGCGTACGCCGGAGCCGCCACACCACCGCACGAGTGCCACCAGAGGAACCAACTTTCCCAACACCAGGGAAGGCTGAAAAAAGGGAAAACCAAGGCTCGGACGCCGCCCCAACAGTCGCAAGGACGTCTGTGGCGTCTGTCGAACACCGCCGTGAGCGATGACCACGTCATCTCACCTGACATAACGAAACTTAAAGATCGGGACCACTTGAGAGAGGACGAAAACCTACTAACGTCGTGATGCCAGGCCTTGGGCGGGCCAGATGCTCACCGGAAATTAAGGCACTAGGGCCACCGAAAGAAAGGGTAGGTTACTGCGATTTGGGGGTTTTGGTTTTTAAGGGGAGAAGACGAGAGAGAGAGAGAGAGGGATTTTCATTAAGAATTCCTCTTCCATTTTTTCTCCTCTCTAAAAGTGAGGAACTTGGAGAGGAGAGACCATTTATTAAAAGTTAATTACTATTATACCCTTATAATTTATTTATTTTTCCAACGATAGTAAACATCAATAAACGGACAAAAATACAATGTTCGAATATAAACCGGATAAGAAAACCTCGATAAAGTCGTGATGAAATGAGACTACCACACACA
The DNA here is from genome assembly GCA_008636005.1 of Striga asiatica. Taxonomy (NCBI): domain Eukaryota; kingdom Viridiplantae; phylum Streptophyta; class Magnoliopsida; order Lamiales; family Orobanchaceae; genus Striga; species Striga asiatica. Next base: position 1,038,228 of record BKCP01009403.1, on the reverse strand, counting down.
TGTGTGTGGCCTAAACAAATAACATTGACCAAGCTATATAACTAAAGGCAATAAAGTATCAATTGAAACCTTCAGTTACACAAATATCAACCAAAATATAACACAAACAATAGACATAAGTCTAAACCTAGCTACTGACAACAAGACCTAGCTAGAAGTACCCTTATCCCCGAAAAATCAGTTCACCTTGATAAGTCTGTGGTCTGGGCTGAGTGTCACCGATCAATTCATCCTAAATCAGTCTATTCCACACGAACAATTCATCCTCGAAAAAACCAGTTATACATTGTTGTATCTCGTGTCACCGATCGAAAGGATTTGAAAACATTAGTTTGTGGTGACGATGACTCTCCAACAAATAAAACAAAAAATTGTTGTATACAAGAAAGTGTCCAATAATATATAATACTACCTCCTATTCTTTTTAAATGTCGTTTTGGCTTTATGAACTATTAACAAAATAAATGACGTTTTGGATCTTTTGTACATATTTTTCCATTATTACCCTCATTTGGCTAATAAATACACTACGTCTTTTCATATTCACTCTATCTTCATTAATTAGGGTTACTATTGACAAAAAAAATATTCTTAATTACTGTGCAACTTCTCGAAACTACATTTATTATGAATAGGAGGGAGTATGATTTTTTCATGTTGTTGGTGAGTTGTGTATTATTGTAATATGTATGATAACTCTTTCTCATTTTAATACTCTCTGAATTTTAAAGATTCCACTTTAAATATGTTGTCCCGTGTACCGGGTCTGCGATTAGTTTATTTGAATACATGAAAGTTTTAAGCTATCCAATAAGTTATAAATTAAATTATTTGATAGCCTTAATATATTTTGGACCGGTGAAAAAGACGAGTTTACTACGTATATTCAAGAATCACCGAGTCCCCTACCTACCTTGCGTCTACCAAATCAGCATCCGGTCAACCTCGCTACCACCAAATCCCATTCCTGGATTCAGCGAATCACTCTATATAATTTTATTCTTGCGGAGATCGTTTGAAATAATTATTCAATTCCGTCACGTCGCTGCCATACAGATCATTCTTATAATCAATGGTTTTATGTTGAAGTTTGTGTTCGTTGCTCGCAGATTTCAATCAGAACTCATTCAAAGCTTCTCCATTTTCAGGTGCTTTATTGCATCCCACCTTTTTTTTTTTTTTTTGGTTCTGCAGATACATTGTGTAACGTGTAAACTAATCTTCGTTATGTCTGAATGGAAATTTTTAGGTCAAAGAGGGGCGTAAAGAACTGCGCAATGGCGCCTCCACCAGTCTTGGCTCTAGCGCTGCCATCAGAAACCGGTCGAGTTCTAAGTATCCAGTCGCACACTGTTCAGGTCTCTCTCAATTTGATACAACTTGTGTTACAGTATTCTGTTTTAGATGTTTTTATTTTCTTTGAATGCAGTATAGAAAAAATGATGGTTGAGTCACTTTAGTGACTAAGAAATGTATCTTGATGATTTTATCTGATCATTTTGTTGCTGCCCTTTTCTATTACGCATTCCGTTTGTGTTACTTGTAAAGCTTGTTGCTTTCATGTTCCATTTTGATAGAAATGACTTAACATTTGAATTGGCTCTAGTGAATTGATTAGGCTGATCTTTTTGGGTTTTGTGGTTGAAACTGCATTAACTTATTTCTGTTTTCTGATGATATTGTCATTTTGTTACTGGTAGAACTCCAGAACTGCTGTACATTGAGCTTTATACCGTGGTCCGTCACTAAATTTGGTTTTACTTTAGGGATATGTGGGTAACAAATCAGCCGTGTTTCCTCTACAATTACTTGGCTATGATGTTGACCCTATCAATTCTGTACAGTTCTCAAACCACACAGGCAAGCTGCTTATATCACTTAATCATGCCTGCTTCATCTCAGGCATACCGCCTGAGAGAAAGATTTGAATTTCTTGGTCTAATAACAAGATCACTTTTGCAGGGTATCCGACTTTCAAAGGCCAAGTTTTGAATGGAGACCAACTTTGGGATTTAATTGAGGGCCTTGGGGCAAATAACTTATTGTACTATACTCATCTACTTACAGGTAGAGCATTAGTTCTCTGTACTTGTATCAATCAGCCTAGTAATCCTTCAAAGTCCAAGCATATTTGTTTTTTAACTTCATCAATTTGTCAATGAAAACAGTAACTTTTTTAACTTGACAGTGTAATAATGGTTGGATAGATATATTTACATATTCACTTTTACATTTTGATTCACAATGGTAGTACACCCATGTTCCTGTTTTGTGTTTGAAGCTTCAGTTTGCTTTTGGTATTTTTAGGTACTAAAATACATAAATGTTTTGATAGCGTTTGTGCTTCATTTTTTTTTTCTTCGAAAATTGTAGGTTATATTGGTTCGGTCTCGTTTTTGAATACCGTTCTTAAAGTTGTAGAGAAGCTAAGGTCTATCAACCCAGAACTTACGTATGGTAAGAACACTGGCACCAGCTGATAAAATTCTGTCATTCATGTGGTTGATTGGGCTCCGAATGTTATTCTGATTACTGCGTTTTAACTAAGAATGAGCTATTTTTTTATTTATTTATTTTTGTTTTTTGTAGAAATGTGTACATGTCTAAATTTACTTACTGCCACTCTTCTAAGCTTCTCCATCCCAATTAGGACTTAGGATGTTTGATCTTACCCTGATAAATTATTGGAAGTGGATTTTGATCTATGGTGCAATTGGATATAGGTCATTTTTAAAAATTTATTTGATTGGAAAAAGTGAGATAGAGAGTGGAAAAAATTATTTCGGTGGAAGAATGAAATAATTTTCAGATTGTGAATGGATATGAGGTAAAATGTAATGATTAATGTTGTTGTGATAGAAAAATAGTAAAATAATGAATGTAAATTATTGGTAGTTAAAAATATGCGAGTTGATGAATAATGAATTTGATTGAAAAATGGGTAGGAATTATTTATTTTTAATTTTTTAATTGTATTGATAATATTGAGGAGAACAAAGTTTTGGATTAGATGAATAATTATTTAAAAAAATAAATGTATCCAATCATAGTTCGCCCAAAAGTATTATCCAATGAAACGAAACAACAACAACAACAACAACATACCCAGTATATTCCCATAACAGGTTGGGGTCTAGGGGGTCAGTTGTACGCAGACCTTACCCTTGTAATTATACAAGGAGGCTGTTTCCATAGCGACTCAAGGCTGTTTCCATAGCGACCCAATGAGACGAAACCAAAAAGAATTAATATTCAATTGCTCCATTTATATGACCTTGCACATTTATTCAGGATGTTCTCGAGCAAGTGATTTATCTGAATCATTTTTCTTTCCTTTTGGAGTTTTTCCCTTGTTCATATATAGTTCAGCCTCATAATATCTTATAAACTGGACATTGCCTGCTTTTTTGCCATGTATTGTTAATGAACTTTCCTTGACAGTTTGTGATCCAGTTTTAGGAGATGAGGGAAAACTCTTATGTACCTCAGGAAATGGTATCGGTATATCGGGAGAAGGTAATTTGTGTTTTGAAATGAATTTCTCTTTGCTTAGGACAATCATTATTTTTCAATTTGGTCAAGGACTTGGCTCAAGTCGATCCATATTAAATGCTGAGTGTAGTTCTCAGATGTTAAAAAAAAAAAAAAAGAAAAAGAAAAACAAAAATTGCGTAAATTGGAAAGAACAGAAGTATGAAAAGTAATCCAGGTTTATAGTTCTGATGACTGTTGTTTTTTTATGTTTCTATTCCGCTAAACCAATTATTATTATATGCATACCCAAATATTTTTCTTTGGGTATCTTTGATGTATATGTTTGTCAAAATTCACTACATGTTCAATATTCTCAAAATTGGCACAAGGACAACAGTTTGCCATACCAATCGACTAGCTATAAAAGAAATATTACGTTGGTTTTATGGGACCTTATATTGGGAGACATGATTTCATCTACTTTTTAAAGCGAAATTCCCTTTGCTTTTTTTGTCTATATAATGATTGTAAAGCAAAAAATTGTCTGACCTACTCTGATAGTAAAATTGGGAATTAATCTAGGTTGTACCTGTTGCATCTATGTTGACACCAAATCAATTTGAAGCTGAATTGTTGACAGGTTACAGGTATTTGTCCATCTGACCGATTAACTCACAAAGTACATCTAGCATAATTTTACACATGGTTATTCATCTATCTCACTATTTAATGATGTTGACTGCTGAGAGTGTGTTTAGTGCGAGAGGGATTTAAGGTGGTTATGAATAAGGGGAATAAAGAAAACAGACTCCAATAGAGGAACTAAAGATAAACTGTTTCATTTCCGCACAACCACTGATTCTTTCTCCTTCTCACTAGAACGCTAGTCAATTAATCTACTACTACTATTATTATTGAAAATTTTCAATAAAATTTATTTTTAAAATTTTTTCGGTATGTTTGTTTACTTAGATTTATGGCACTTGCTTGTACTAAATTTGTTTCAGGATTTTGTCTGAGCAAGATGGTAGGAAAGTTTGCAACATTCTTCATGCCTCTGGACCATCAAAGGTTTGTACTTATTTTACGTGTCAGAAATACTTTTGAATAGGATCTTTAAATTGTTTATTGATGCATGCATTGCCTAAGTTAGAATGAGTTATACGCCTTTTAATTTCTATTGTTATCAATATTATCACCATCACCGTCATTATCAACATCACCATTTTCAGGTTGTCATAACAAGCATAAATATAGATGGCAATCTTCTCGTAATCGGAAGCCATCAGAAAGATAAGGTACAGATAACAACTTTAATTGCTATTTCTGTTCTGATTGATGAGTAATGGAGAGATAATTCTTTTGGCCAGTAGTTGTCTTGTCCATTTAAATGGCTTAACTCTTTATTGTGTGCTGGTTATTATCTATTGCACGAGTTAATGTTCTTATTTGTGAATATGATAGGGTCAACTTCCTGCACAGTTCCGGATTTCAATTCCCAAAATTCCTGCATATTTCACGGTATGTAATTGTTTTCTTTTCTAGCCTGCAAATTTATCTTGTGAATAATATATTTTTTTGTGATTTTCTGATACACATTTCATGAGTTCACGTGCTTGCAATTTTATGTCTTAAACGTTGGGGATCTTATTCCTCGTGTTTCTTTACATAAACATGACTTAGTTGAAGGATTAGAGAGACATTCCTATCATAGAAGGAAACATCAGAATTTCCATCTTTATATTAAATAAATGTGGAAAATGAAATAATTTACATTATTTTCCTTCTTGAAACTTGTTGGCTCATCTCTTAGCCTTGCAATTTCTAATGTGGCATTTCCGCTCATCTTCCATGATTTGATTGATTCCTTCATTCATTAACATATCTGTTGATTATATTATCAGAAAACACATTTGTTGATTATATTATCTGATTAGGATTGGAATTCTGACAATTAGCAGCATTCACTGTTTCTTATCTTTTAATTGGTGTTACTTGCTTTAATTTTTAAAATACTGGCCCAAAAGTTTAAAAAGAACTGAAAGCAAGAAAAAGGTTATGTAGGGTGCTCCAGCTTCCATTTTTCTCATTCAACAAGAGATATATTTACAAATTTGCATAAGCTGCTTTTTGCTTGCAGGGGACAGGAGATCTTATGACTGCACTTTTGCTTGGATGGAGCAATGTAATGCCTGAAAAAAACTTAAATTCGTCCGTGAGCCAATCTTTTACATTTTATCACGTGCCAATATTCTTATCTCTTCCTCTTTTTTTTTTTTGGGGCAGAAATATCCCAACAACCTTGATAAAGCAGCAGAGCTTTCAGTGTCAAGCTTGCAGGTATATTTATCTATTGGTTTTCTTCATCTTATTGCACTATTCATGATTTTTTTATAGTAAAAAATTATTGTGCTTTATTTTCTACGAAAATGAGATGAATTATAATTATACCGGAATAAATTAAAAGAAGAATGGAATTTAGTCTACTAAAGTCATGCATGCAGATGGTTGAGGATGCTTGGATACAAATCTATCTAAAAATATTCACTCATTTTTAACCAATCACTCATTTTAACTTAAATCTAACTCAACTTTAACTCAACCATACTATTCTCAATACTATCAATATAATTAAATAATATCAATTAACCATTCTTACATATTTCATCAACCTTAATTCATTATTCATCCACTCACATAATTTTAGCTAATCATCACTTCACATCACTTCTCTCCTACTTTTACATCAAATCAACTTTAATTGTTTTATTTTAAATATTATTCCAATATAAATTCAAAATCCCACTAACAACTAACTATACCATTTTTTTTTTCAAAATTAACCATACCAAACTAAAAAAATCCAATCAAAACAAAAAAAAATTATATCCAAGCATCCCGGTTTTCTCTAATTCTGTTTTGTTTACTCTTCTTTTAGACTAAATTAACTCTGGGTTGTTGCAGGCACTCTTGGTGCGAACGGTGAATGATTACACAAGAGCAGGCCACGATTGCCAGTCGAGCAGCTTAGAGATTCGTTTGATCCAAAGTCAAGATGATATTAAAAACCCTGAAATCAAATACAAGGCTGAGTTATACGACTAAGAGTGCAGTGGCATTGTTTAGTGCCCCAACGGCTAATTTGATTCAATACAACAGCAATAGAATAGAAAGTTAAAATGTACCACAAAGAAGGAAAAAATAGATGTCATGTTTGTCGTGATTTTTCATCTTTGTTCCTTTCCTTTTTCTTTTCCTATTTTAAGTGCAAGGAATGGAGGATTAGTAGATGAGCTAACAATGTCCAAAGTGTTTGATGGAGAGTTTTTTGTTTTTATGTCGCCATGTTAAACTCCAATAAATATATAAGCCCCAGCTGCACTATAACTGTATAATTATTCGATGACTTCTTTTTCTTTGTGTTCTTTTTTTTAATTAATTTTATTTTCTCTTTTTTGAATTAAGAAGCCTCCTGTTCTGGGGATCAATAAGTTAAGAAAATAATTGAACGTATTGATTTGCCAAAATAACTTAATACCACATTCGCCGTTGAGACACTATAGAAGATTAGAAAGGTATAATATAATGGCTCGGAGGCTATGTTCCCGTCTACCCTCTCTCAGCACCCTCGCAAAAACCCAACTCCAAAACCACGTCGTTTCTGTTTGTCCCCCAACACAGATATATTCTTCTAATCTCATTTCCCAATCTCCACACCTTCTTCCTCGCTCCAATCCAATTTTCCAAGGTAACACTTTCTTTCACTCACCTCCAAAACTTATGCACCCTATCTGTTTGTGTTAAGTCCTCAATGAACAATTACACCTTTCTCCTATTCCTCTTCGTATTTTTCTTTCTTTTCAATAGTAATAATACTAAGGCAAAATTGCATATTAATACACCACCTTTCATGTTTTTGCAATTTAATAGTTGAATAATGTTTAATTGAACATATAATCTTTGGAACTTCATAAAGAAACATATTTTTAAAATATGTCTTTCACGTAGCTCCCGATTGCCAATCGAAATTCTGAATATGTGGCAAAAGTTTCTATATGTCAATTATTTTTGGAACTTTTTCGGTCAATTTTTATGGTCCTAAGTTCACATTGATGATTGAGATATACCATTAAAAAAAAGATCAACAACTTAATAATAATAATCACATTACTAACCCTTTTCCACAGATGCTCGATCGTACACCCGGGGCAGTCGACCCCCTCGCTACGACCTCTTCGGCGGCAAACTGCCGAAGAACCCCAAAGAGTTCCGCGAGAAGTGGGCCCGCCAGATGGAAGACGACGAGGACCACCTCTGGACCGCCAGCGAGGACGACGAAAACGACCCCAACTCCAACCCCAACATCCAACTCAAGTAAGACATCAAAAAGGCCAAGCAACGGGCCCGTGTCCGTTCTGACCCCAGAGTCGACGCCGACGACAGCGACGAGCTCCGCAGCATCTGGTCCTCCGACGCCGACAGCGACGACGAGAAATCCCTATGGACCGGCGACGAGGGCGACGACGAGGGCGACGTCCCTACCGATCCCATCCCCAACGAGCGCAGCGACGAGTACATCGACCGGCTTTTCGAGTTCGACGAGAAGCCCAAGCACCGGACGCTGGCCCAGGCGATGAGAGACGAAGATAATACGGAGGAGGAGGAGATGTCTCCAGGGAAGCGTGCGCGCAAGCTGGCGGTGCAGAGTGCGCTGAGGAAGCTGAGAAAGGGACCGGACAGGCGGTATGTGAATGTGTGGGAGGTGATGAGCGATTTGGATGTTTTGATTGGGGCGTTTGAGAATATCGTGTCAGGGCCGGAGTACGAGGAGTTGAGGAAGGGTGGGCCGAAGAAGCTGAACGTGGAGTTTTTTAAGGAAGTGCAGGCAAAGATGAGGGATCCGAATTACGAGTTTTCGCCGGAGTTGAAGCTGAGGCCTAAGGGCAAGGTGGTACCGAGGAGGAAGTGGGAGAAGGCGCAGTCGAGGAGGCGTAAGGCNTTTTTTTTTTTTTTTTTGTTTTTTTGTTTTTTCATGGCTTTGTTAGTGTGTGTGTGTGTTTGTGTGATGGTATGGACTGCCCAAGTCTTGGAGTGTGTCTTGAAGTGTGTCTCATCTGTGTGTTTGATTATTGCTGGAACATGCTATCTGTTTGATTTGATGTCTTCATCAGTAACTGTTGTTGCTATGGTGTAGATATTGAGATATTAACTACAAGATAAATAACATATTTAACTAATAGAAATGAATATTTCTTATCCACCAAGTCAGAATTTAAGGTTCGTCGAAAGAGATTTATTCTTGACATTATTTCTAATTTGTCTTTGTTGTAAGATTTAATTCTTGACCATTTTGAATTACCAAAATATATTCATGCTAAACATGATATTTAATTTAATGAATGTAATTCAAATTAAGAATAGAAGGTTATAATGTGTATAAATTAATATTCTTAGAGAAAATATATTCAAAATAGGTAAAAGTAATTATCCATACTTTGAGAGTATTTATATGTATATAGTTTGAAAATAGTATAAAGTAAAAAGTACTTAAAAATAAAAATATATCCTAAAACGACATTATTTTATGAATGGAGACTGTAACAACCATTTTAATTTTTAATCTAAGTATTTGACGATGGTCTGGATTGGCTATTGTTATTTTCTTTTACAGGCTTAATAAAATCTATAGAAAATAATATTATATGATAGTTATTGCATAGCTAAAATTTTATTTATTTATCGTTTTTGGAATAGAGAAGTATCGATTCAGTTTAAAATTTAAATCTATGTTTTTAAAGATCATTTTGTGTTTGACAAATATTTAATTCTTCAAAAGTAGTAATTTTTATTCTTTTTTGTTTTAGTTTGGTGTAAAAAGTAATTCTCATTTTTACTTAGACATATGTTTTAAGAATTTTTTTTATTCAAAAGAATATATATAATTTCTAAAATTTCATATATTTGGTAAAAAAATTATTATTAATTTAAAAATTTCTACTTATTCATTTATTTAAAAATGATTAATAAAATAGTTATGATGTTATTTTATATTTAAATTATTTATAAGAAAACAATATTAAATAATAGACCAATTATATACGATAAAAAAGTTAATTATAATATCAAAATAAATAATTTTTAACCAAAAGATGTGATTGTGTGTGAATGTAAAAATGAGTTAACAAAATTACTATAGATACTCTAACATGTGTTTCTGAGATATTCTAAAAGGACCTCGAACTGGCTTGGTTCGACCTTGGTTACCTTGCTCGCTGGTTGATGATCTACGGTACCTGCACAAACTCAACACCGGATGGTTTCCCAGCGTAGAGCCTCCGATGCTCAAGTCAGAACGTGAAGAAGATGATGAACAATAGTAGAGAACTGTAAATAGGTGTAGAGTGAGTGTAGAGAATGTAATGTAGTTATGGGCATACCTCACTCCCTTGTATAGGGATGTGTTACTTTGTTGCTCAAGGCTCCCTGAATGTGCTACCCGAACTCCCCAATTCTATTAAGCCACATGGTTTTATCCACGTGTGGAGTGTTCATTCTTATCGCTTAGTCTTCCTTATTAGACGATCTAATCATGATATCAATATAGATTACTTCGAGGTAGGGTGTTGTAGATACTGAGCTCATATGCACTGCTTGCCTGGTCGATCCTACGATCAGTCAAGTCTTCAGGTCAATCTTCCACCAGTCCGTCCAAGGGCTCTAATTCGACCTATTGGTGCTCCTTGGATCTGCTACATCCTTCTCGACCTGAAGCCAATCTTTTGCTCGATTTGTCAGATCACCCGGTCCAATCCTGCTATTTTCTCGGGTCTAGTCTACCCAGTATGGTATCTCATATCATATGATATTTAAATACAACTTGAATATAATATATATATATATATATATATATATGGAATGGTTCAAATAAAAACTAGTCCTAGTATGAGAACCGTGAGAACCGTATTTGATGCTATTTTTTATCGTGTATGATGCTATTTTTAATATCACATGGTGCTATCATTTTCACAAATGCTAATATAAATTGTGTTGTTATTTTTAAGAAAATAGATCAATGTTAAAAATAGCACTAAAACACAATAAATCATAGACTATGTACAACTATAAATAGTGATTCTCACGCTAGGACTTGGTTCTCATTTGAACCACATCCTATATATATATATATATATATATATTTACTAACAAATGTTAGACGAAAATTTGAACAAATCATTAATTAAATATTGATTTAATATATTTGTAAATTGTACGTATATTCATATTTTTCTCCATTAAGATATACATTAAGTTGTAATTTTAGTTACTGAGATTTGTTGGTAACTAATTGAAATGACTGAGTGAAAGGATTTTTTAATGATTCACACGAATTATTTTGAGGAAATCATGGAAATAATTGAGCAGATTTTTTGGTAGGCAGATTTAAAAAAGATACGCGTACAATTTAAAAAAATAGTTGGCTTTGTGAAAAGGATTTTTTTTTTTTTCCATTAAGATATACCTTATTGTGTAGATATTGTTATTGAGATTTGTTGGCAACAAATTTAATGAATTAAAATGAATATATTATGACAATTTTTCTATGGAACCATCCACACTTATTCACAAATAATGTATTGACATGTGTCATACAATAAATATACTTTACACATGTGTCAATACATTAAGTGATGAATGATTCCATTAGAAAACCATCCGATGGTACCATAGAATTTCTGTATATCATGCATTCACACACGGTTTGGAGCCATCGGATATTTTTCTTATGGAATCATCTATCACCTAATATATGAATTTTTGTATATCATGCATTCACACACGGTTTGGAGCCATCGGATGATTTTCTTATGGAGTCATATATCACTTAATATATTGACACTTGTCTGTGTATTTATTGTAGGACATGTGTCAATACATAAAGTGATGGATGACTCCATGAAAAAACCATGGCACCATAAAATTCTTGTATATCATAGATTCATACACGATTTATTTGAGGAAATCAATAAAATAATTCAGCAAATTTTTTGATTGACGGATTTTAAAGATTTACATGTACAATTTAAGGAAATCATTGCCTATATTTTTAAGAGTTAAGGTTTACATAATATCATTTTCAAATAAATATTTTTTTTTAATTTGAATTTTCATTCCACTCACATTTAGAAAGAAAATACTAAGAATAATAAATTTAAAAATTTTAAACGAGAATTTTACTAATATTTCAAGTAAACACCCATCTTTATTATATAGTAATAGATGCCAACTTTTCATTTAGTAATATACTACACTATAATATGAAACGCCGGAAAGATTGGTCTCCACTTTCTTGCTTTATCCATTGCTTGTTTACAAAATTGATCCTGAAAATTCTTTTAATTAATTTATTTGATAAACTACTCCGTGGATAGTAGTAGCTTTTTACCGAACATACTAGACCAATTTGTCTACCTAGTATGTTATTATATTCTTATGGGGCTGGGCATGGTAATACTAAATAATTATTATTACCGCTGTATTTTTGTACCTAAGCAAACAAACAAAGAAGAGGATTAGCAAATTTTGATGAGCTCCTACTTTTGTCATCATCGCTTACTATTATTATTATTAAATAGTACAGTACCCGTGCGATGCACGGGACTTTATTATTTTTTATTTTTTAGTATTCAAATCAAATTATATAATAAAGGAACGATCATGACATTATTAAATATAATAAAAATAAAATTCATATATTATTGAACACTTCCTTATATACAACGCCCATAGTTTGAAATCATACTCAAGGTGGCACATATTTTTTTACGATTTTTAACTTGAATCATCAAAGATCAAATAAAAAATGTGCCTTTCAACAAAATATTTTGTTAATCGTCGCATATTTCCCAAAGTTCCGATATCAGATAGGAGTCTTATGGCCCAGACTCAATATACACTCACGTTATAAGGCAAAATGTTTGTTCTCACATGTTTTTTTTTTCTTAAACATATTTTTTGTTCTCGTAACTGATTATTTATATTATATTTGTTGAAGTTTAGAGATGTAACATCTGAATATATTTTATTAGAATTTGTATTCGTATGTTTGTACTATTACATGTATTTTTTGTGCTCGGAATTGATTGTTTTTTTTTTAGAATTTTGAGGTTCAAAGACGAAGCATCTTCATATAATTTTTAGAGCATGTATTAGTACAAATGAAAATGATTTATGAATGTTTATATGATATGGCGGATCCACATATGGGCCAGCCTAGGCAATTGCCTAGGCTGGATTTTTGGTATTAACTTCATATCATTACATGTGTTAATTGTAAATTTATATTTAATATTTCTAGAAATATAAATACAAGTTCTAATTTTAAAATTTTAAATAATTCTTACAAAATAACATTATTTTTTTATTTAAAATGATCACCTCACCTGTCAAATTTGACTGCATTATGTTACAATATTTTTAGTATTTATAATATATAATAGGCTTGATAGTTAAAGTTTATGAGAATAGATATTAAATATTCTAGTAATTTGTAAAAGATCTTTTTCCCATAAAAAACCGAACTAAAATTTAAAATTCTTAAGCAGTATAATCCAAGAAGATATAGATGCATTAAATTCTCAATAACCAACCTTAATAGGTATGTTAATTGTTTGTTTAACAAACTCCATCTGATGAGGTATAGATGCATTAGGATTCTTTGTTAATTTGTTTAACAAAATGATTAGATTTGTTAATTCCATCTATTCAATCGCCCACCATCATCAACATCACCAATACCAAACACGAGAAAAATTGAAAACCCCCTTTTCAGCCCACCACTCGCACACCTAACCCCATGAATGGCTGATAAACCAACCAAGCACAAAATCAAGAGCAAAAAGCATAAACACCAGCATCCAGACGACCCGGCGTCGGCAAAATCCACCGCCGATCTCTCCTTCAAGCCCTCCTCCGATGTCAAGTGACTCCGATTTGGAGGCCGCACAGCGGCTATGGTGATTTTCGTGTTCGAATTGGAGGGGCTGAGGGCGGCCGCGAAACGGCTGTAGCCGGCGGAGATGCCGCTAGGAGAGGTGAACTGGAGGCTGATTCGGGGGATGGCGAGTTGCGAGATGGCACAGTTCAAGTTACGGAAGAGATGGTGCGGATAGTAGTGTACGCGGTGAGGAGGTGCGGCGGATCAGATCTGAGGGAGATTCTGCAGGCAGTGGCGGCGCTCAAGGATTTCCTCGACCAGCATCGCCATAATTTAAGGCTGCCCTCTTTTTTTTGAAAAAGAAAAAGAAAAAAAAAATAAAAAAGTTACTAAGAATAGTAAGTAATCAATGTTGATTAAAATTTGACTAAAGTTTGACTTACTATTTTTAAAAAATGTTAATTCTTATTATATATATATATAGATAATATTACTATTATTAGTATTAGAGAATAGGTAGTGAGCTACAAATGCTACATTAGGATAAGGAGAGAGAATGCATTTGGGAACAAACCAAGATTTGAGGGGAAATGTAGCTAACTAAATCTAGCAAAGTAGACTGTGCTAAACCAGTGCAGATTTTATAGTTAAATTTGAAAATTGGTCTAAAGTAGTTATGGACCAAATTTTAGTGGAGTATATATTTACTAACAAATGTTAGACGAAAATTTGAACAAATCATTAATTAAATATTGATCCAATATACTCATTCTTGCCTCTCACAGGCTCGCAAAGGGTTAAGAATTTGGAGAGAGAAAAAGCTTCTGCTCACGAAAATCTCACGAGCTTCCTCTCCTCTTCTCAAACTCCCTACTCCACTAAACTAAGACGACAAGATACACATAGACTACAAGTACAAATTGCTGGCCTATTAATTTATTTATTTTGTATGACCAAACTCGACTACTCGTTCAACTTTTTTAGTAATTCAGTAATTTTATATGTTGAATTTTTTGAGTATAGCTAATTTTCGGAGGGAAAAATTAAAACAACCAATTCACTGTACATAATATGAATTGAATCGAATATAATCTCAATGAATTAGCTGAAACAAGTAAGAAACTATCCAGGAGACACAATTAATTTTGGCTCTTGAAAAGTTGGGAATTTGATTAATGATAAAAGAAAGATATTCATTTCTCTTTCGTCCCTACAAATGCTTTCACCTTTAGTGGATTAATCATGCATCTCGCCAATCTTTAATTCAAAATCGAGCAAAGAACTATATTGAAATAAATCACTTCACGAAGGAATATAACCAAACCTTATTAGTACTTATACAATTAACATACCACAAAACTGCAGAAAGTTTATCATTGCAAAAGAAACACACAGAGGGAAAAACAAAAAACAAAAAAAAAGGAAACGAATAAAAGAAATCAAATCAAGGCAACAAAACAAAAGATGTTTCAAGTCCATAGCATTGCATATATTACTGTTTTCACATAATAGAACAGGCATTTGTGTTATCATCACTGAACAAAGAAGTCATTCTTTCCTCATCTGAATTTGGCATCAAGATTGCCTGCGTAACATTACGCACAAATCCAGAGGGGGCCCGCTTATCATATGCTTGAGCTACATAAGGGTGTTGTACGAGGTTGTAAGGAATATAGGGCCACAGTTCGGCCCGTTTTCCTGTTCTCTTCACTCTCTTTAGAACCTTCTTCGCCTCCACAAAACCGCTCACTGTTACACGGTGTTGCTTTCGGTTCACATCCACACTTCTTACTCCTGTACAAATTTCAAAAATAAAAAATAAATAAATAAAAAATAAAATGAACATGCATCCGAATTAATGTTGAGACAAAAGTTGAATAGACAATAGAAATAAATAAATGAATGAATGAAATGCATGGATTTGATTGTAAATAAATAAAAAAAAAAATAGATTCATTATTGTTGATTGAGAGCAATAATTATGAGAACCTTTCATGTTTTTAACCGCATTCTTGACTCTTCTCTCACATCCATCACAGTCCATTTTCACTTTGATCTCAACCGTCTGCGTAACAAATTATTAAGGAAAATTACATAAACTAAGAAAAAAAAAATCTCATACATTAAATATTATATTATGATTGGTAAATAGAAAACTAAATAAATGTTTAACAACTCAACATGCAACTAAAGATAATGAAATACCTGCATTGGTTTCCTTTTGGTCCTTGTGCTTGTGGCAATGCAAAAGTTTGAGAGATAATCAAGAGCGCCCATTTCTTTTTCCTTCTTAATTTCTTGATCTTAATTGAGAAAACAGATAATGACTAATGGGTCTTGGTATTTAACTATTTATAAGTTGAAGAAGGCGGTGGGACTTTGTGTGAGTGAGAACTAGCTGTGTGCTTGTGTTAATCAAATTGGGATATTTGATTTGAATATTTGAAATATAATAAATGTATAACAATAATGCCCATAAAATATGGTAATGTATGTGGATACTGGGTAGAAATTCATGATGAGTGGGGCAACAAAGGTTTCGGATTTGATTATTTATATGATTTGTTTATATTGTTGAGTTAATTATCATGGAGATATTGCAAAAGTGCTCTAGTGTGTTTGAATTTGCTTTCATTTTGGTTCACTGGATATGGCGCTTGCTTTTCCATAACAAATTATTTGTTTATTCGGAAAATGCCACAATTATTGCTTCTTTGTATTGAATATTATTGAACTATTTGAATTCCTAATCCTAGTTCATTTATATATATTTTGGATTTTGTTTTATCTTCTATTTGAAACTTGAAATGGACTTCATTTAACCAGAAACATGCATTAAATCATGGCATTATATAGTTTGTTGTTTTGTATTCTTCTCTAATTAGTACTCCATCCTATATACATGCAGAGGCAAGAAAAATACTACAAGATGTATGCATAACTAGATATTATAATTAAAACTATAAGTTAAATAATAAGTATATCACAATTTATAAATATAATCATTAGTAGAACAAACATTATAGTTATAAATAATTTAACTTATATATGAATCACTACTAATAGTTAAACGGACTTGACTCGGCCTTCGCTCGAATTAGTACACTTGGAAGTATCTTCTTTTACCTCGGGCGGTCACCGAACCTACAAGAACTCAATACCGAAAGGGGGATTTTCCGACGAAGAGCCTCTGATGCCTAAGTCAATGAAAGGATGGAGACGATGAATAGCAATTTTGTATATAAAGTGTGAGTAGAGAATATAAATTGTAAACTAACCTACCACACCCATTTATAGCGATTTGGTGTCTTGCTCCCTAAGTCTGCTCAGAGGGCTTACCCTGCTGCCCAAATTGCCCGTTCGTACGACCTGCAGTGTCTTAGACTGTCAAGCTTGTCAAATGTGCAGACGACCCAATCTTGTTGCGACACGTGGTCCAATCCTCCTATGGCGTAGTTCCCTAATTAGATGTCTTTTTGTCTTGCCGTGAGATCAGGTCCACGTCATCAGGTAGAACATCTTCTTCCACAGCTCCTCTATTGCTCATGAGCTCGGCCCGACCTCTTGGTCCCTCAGGTTGAGCTCGATGTGAGCTCGTCTTGTGGTTGATGCCCCCTTTGGAAGGTTATCGTCGTGCTGGTTATTGTCTTTAGGTCGATACTTGGTCGCGGCTCGAGCTGCCTTGTTAATCCGATCTAGTTGTTTGGTTACATTGGTTCAGTTGACCCGGTATTTTATCTCATATCAACTACATAGATTGCGTAAACGTAATGAATAATATTTCTTTTTACAAATTTAAGGGGTTTGATCAATTAATTAGTTAAAATATATTAAAATTCTATTATTATTATAGCAACTATTTACAAAATTTTAAAGGATTGGTTATGTCATTAACATTAAATAGGTACTTACAAAATTGTGTAATGTGAGAAATAAAAAAGATAATATTAATTATAAAATAAATATCTTGAAGAAAAATTTTTGCTATGATTTTTTTTTATAAGTGTGTAACTTTCATAAACCTTTTAATGTAACATTATAATTAGCTAATATTAGTAGTGATTCTTATATGATAAAGTAGTTGAAAAATTATTGATACAATTAATTAATGCAAAATGTAATTTTGGTTTCCATAGTTTGATGTGTTGATCAACCAAATATATGATTTTAGTGTGGTTAATAAGGTAACTAAGCTTTTAAAATCGAATATATTCACTTAAACATGAGCGGAAGTGAGTGGAAACGAGGTCGAATTCTCGTCTTTAATGATGTACTAGTGTAATACCCGTGTATTACACGGGTGTTGAATTAGAAAGTTTTTGTAAAAAATATTACTTTTTTTATTTTTTTAAAAATTAAAATAATTTAATTTTATATAAAACACTAATTTGGGTTTTAATTAAATTGTCAAATTATATTTTTTTAATCATAATAAGTAAACACCTGTACATTAAATAAAAATGTCAACCCGTGTTGAATTTGTTTACTTATGTCATATAATAATATCCATATTATTTACTATTACATAAGCAAAAAAATATATATCTTAAGTAAATAGAAATATTATGGTGATATGTATATGCATAAGTGTAGAATATGTTTATTTAATATTATGAAAAATATTAATTGATAAATATTTTTATTTTCTAATTAATTGTAATAAATAATTTTATTATTATTATAAAGATAAATATAATTTATTTATTTTATATATACAATATGTATATGAAAATGTCAACCCGTGTTGAATTTTTTTACTTATATCATAATAATATCGATATTATTTACTATTACATAAGTACAAAAATATATATCTTAAGTAAATAGAAATATTATGGTGATATGTATATGCATAAGTGTAGAATATGTTTATTTAATAT
>BKCP01009403.1:993596-1007924 GCA_008636005.1 Striga asiatica | reverse complement strand
TAATAAGGCAAAATTGCATATTAATACACCACCTTTCATGTTTTTGCAATTTAATCACTACCTTTGAAATTTCTCAAATCAACGAAACCGTCATTCATGTATCGATTTGCAAAAATGGTAAAGGTGGTGCATCAATTTTCAAAATTTCAAAAGTGGTGATTAAATTGCAAAAACATGAAAGGTGGCGCATTAACATGCAATTTTATGCCTAATAATAATAATAATCACATTACTAACCCTTTTCCACAGATGCTCGATCGTACACCCGGGGCAGTCGACCCCCTCGCAACGACCTCTTTGGCGGCAAACTCCCGAAGAACCCCAAAGAGTTCCACGAGAAGTGGGCCCGCCAGATGGAAGACGACGAGGACCACCTCTGGACCGCCAGCGAGGACGACGAAAACGACCCCAACTCCAACCCCAACATCCAACTCAAGAAAGACATCAAAAAGGCCAAGCAACGGGCCCGTGCCCGTTCCGACCCCGGAGTCGACGCCGACGACAGCGACGAGCTCCGCAGCATCTGGTCCTCCGACGCCGACAGCGACGACGAGAAATCCCTATGGACCGGCGACGAGGGCGACGACGAGGCCGACGTCCCTACCGATCCCATCCCCAACGAGCGCAGCGACGAGTACATCGACCGGCTTTTCGAGTTCGACGAGAAGCCCAAGCACCGGACGCTGGCCCAGGCGATGAGAGACGAAGATAATACGGAGGAGGAGGAGATGTCTCCAGGTAAGCGCGCGCGCAAGCTGGCGGTGCAGAGTGCGCTGAGGAAGCTGAGAAAGGGGCCGGACGGGCGGTATGTGAATGTGTGGGAGGTGATGAGCGATTTGGATGTTTTGATTGGGGCGTTTGAGAATATCGTGTCAGGGCCGGAGTACGAGGAGTTGAGGAAGGGTGGGCCGAAGAAGCTGAACATGGAGTTTTTTAAGGAAGTGCAGGCAAAGATGAGGGATCCGAATTACGAGTTTTCGCCGGAGTTGAAACTGAGGCCTAAGGGCAAGGTGGTACTGAGGAGGAAGTGGGAGAAGGCGCAGTCAAGGAGGCGTAAGGCGCAGAGGAGGTAGAATATTTCTTTTTTTTTGTTTTTTCATGGCTTTGTTAGTGTGTGTGTGTTTGTGTGATGGTATGGACTACCCAAGTCTTGGAGTGTGTCTTGAAGTGTCTCATCTGTGTGTTTGATTATTGCTGGAACATGCTATCTGTTTGATTTGATGTCTTCATCAGTAACTGTTGTTGCTATGGTGTAGATATTGAGATATTAACTACAAGATAAATAACATATTTAACTAATAGAAATGAATATTTCTTATCCACCAAGTCAGAATTTAAGGTTCGTCGAAAGAGATTACATGTATTGTATTTATTCTTGACATTATTTCTAATTTGTCTTTGTTGTAAGATTTAATTCTTGACCATTTTGAATTACCAAAATATATTCATGCTAAACATGATATTTAATTTAATGAATGTAATTCAAATTAAGAATAGAAGGTTATAATGTGTATAAATTAATATTCTTAGAGAAAATATATTCAAAATAGGTAAAAGTAATTATCCATACTTTGAGAGTATTTATATGTATATAGTTTGAAAATAGTATAAAGTAAAAAATAATTAAAAATAAAAATATATCCTAAAACGACATTATTTTATGAATGGAGACTGTAACAACCATTTTAATTTTTAATCTAAGTATTTGACGATGGTCTGGATTGGCTATTGTTATTTTCTTTTACAGGCTTAATAAAATCTATAGAAAATAATATTATATGATAGTTATTGCATAGCTAAAATTTTTTTTATTTATCGTTTTTGGAATAGAGAAGTATCGATTCAGTTTAAAATTTAAATCTATGTTTTAAAGATCATTTTGTGATTGACAAATATTTAATTCTTCAAAAGTAGTAATTTTTATTCTTTTTTTTATTTAGTTTGGTGTAAAAAGTAATTCTCACTTTTACTTAGACATATGTTTTAAGAATTTTATTTATTCAAAAGAATATATATAATTTCTAAAATTTCATATATTTGGTAAAAAAATTATTATTAATTTAAAAATTTCTACTTATTCATTTATTTAAAAATGATTAATAAAATAGTTATGATGTTATTTTATATTTAAATTATTTATAAGAAAACAATATTAAATAATAGACCAATTATATACGATTTAAAAAAATTAATTATAATATCAAAATAAATAATTTTTAACCAAAAGATGTGATTGTGTGTGAAGCTAATAAAGATTGTGTATTAATGTAAAAATGAGTTAACAAAATTACTATAGATACTCTAACATGTGTTTCTAAGATATTCTAAAAGGACCTCGAACTGGCTTGGTTCGACCTTGGTTACCTTGCTCGCTGGTTGATGATCTACGGTACCTGCACAAACTCAACACCGGATGGTTTCCCGGCGTAGAGCCTCCGACGTTCAAGTCAGAACGTGAAGAAGATGATGAACAATAGTAGAGAACTGTAAATAGGTGTAGAGTGAGTGTAGAGAATGTAATGTAGTTATGGGCATACCTCACTCCCTTGTATAGGGATGTGTTACTTTGTTGCTCAAGGCTCCCTGAATGTGCTACCCGAACTCCCCAATTCTATTAGGCCACATGGTTTTATCCACGTGTGGATCTTATCTTAATAGTGTTCATTCTTATCCCTTAGTCTTCCTTATTAGGCGATCTAATCATGATATCAATATAGATTACTTCGAGGTAGGGTGTTGTAGATACTGAGCTCATATGCACTGCTTGCCTGGTCGATCCTACGATCAGTCAAGTCTTCAGGTCAATCTTCCACCAGTCCGTCCAAGGGCTCTAATTCGACCTATTGGTGCTCCTTGGATCTGCTACATCCTCCTCGACCTGAAGCCAATCTTTTGCTCGATTTGTCAGATCACCAGGTCCAATCCTGCTATTTTCTCGGGTCTAGTCTACCCAGTATGGTATCTCATATCATATGATATTTAAATACAACTTGAATATAATATATATATATATATATATATATATAGGGAATGGTTCAAATAAAAACTAGTCCTAGTATGAGAACCGTGAGAACCGTATTTGATGCTATTTTTTATCGTGTATGATGCTATTTTTAATATCACATGGTGCTATCATTTTCACAAATGCTAATATAAATTGTGTTGTTATTTTTAAGAAAATAGATCGATGTTAAAAATAGCACTAAAACACAATAAATCATAGACTATGTACAACTATACATAGTGGTTCTCACGCTAGGACTTGGTTTTCATTTGAACCACATCCTATATATATATATTTACTAACAAATGTTAGACGAAAATTTGAACAAATCATTAATTAAATATTGATCCGATATATTTGTAAACTGTACGTATATTCATATTTTTCTCCATTAAGATATACATTAAGTTGTAATTTTAGTTACTGAGATTTGTTGGTAACTAATTGAAATGACTGAGTGAAAGGATTTTTTAATGATTCACACGAATTATTTTGAGGAAATCATGGAAATAATTGAGCAGATTTTTTGGTAGGCAGATTTAAAAAAGATACGCTTACAATTTAAAAAAATAATTGGCTTTGTAAAAAGGATTTTTTTTTTTTCCATTAAGATATACCTTATTGTGTAAATATTGTTATTGAGATTTGTTGGCAACAAATTTAATGAATTAAAACGAATATATTATGACAATTTTTCTATGGAACCATCCACACTTATTCACAAATAGTGTATTGACATGTGTCATACAATAAATACACTTTACACATGTGTCAATACATTAAGTGATGAATGATTCTATTAGAAAATCATCCGATGGTACCATAGAATTTCTGTATATCATGCATTCACACACGGCTTGGAGCCATCGGATGATTTTCTTATGGAGTCATCTATCACCACCTAATATATGAATTTTTGTATATCATGCATTCACACACGGTTTGGAGCCATCGGATGATTTTCTTATGGAGTCATCTATCACTTAATATTTTGACACTTATCTGTGTATTTATTGTAGGACATGTGTCAATACATAAAGTGATGGATGACTCCATGAGAAAACCATGGCACCATAAAATTCTTGTATATCATAGATTCACACACGATTTATTTGAGGAAATCAATAAAATAATTCAGCATATTTTTTGATTGACGGATTTTAAAGATTTACATGTACAATTTAAGGAAATCATTGCCTATATTTTTAAGAGTTAAGGTTTACATAATGTCATTCTCAAATAAATATTTTTTTTTAATTTGAATTTTCATTCCACCCACATTTAGAAAGAAAATACTAAGAATAATAAATTTAAAAATTTTAAACGAGAATTTTACTAATATTTCAAGTAAACTCCCATCTCTATTATATAGTAATAGATGCCAACTTTTCATCTACCTTCTTATCCCCTCTATATATAATTTCAGAATGCGCTGAGTCTACGTGGCAAATTCTCATGCTTTGGAATCCTATTTGGCAAAAAATCATGCTTTGGAGTTAGACTTGTATATAAATTAATATTTGTATTAATTGTATTTTAATATCATTTCCTATTATAACCATTGAATTGCAAATATAATTTAAAAATTGATAACTTTTGTATTTCTTATCGATTTTACATATATAATATATCAAATTAATCATCTTTTGATGAGCTTCGATTTGACATCTATATTGTATATATAAAATAAATAAATTATATTTATCTTTATAATAATAATAAAATTATCTATTAAAATTAATTAGAAAATAAATTTATTTGTCAATTAATATTTTGTTTGATATTAAATAAACATATTCTACACTTATGCATATACATATCACCATAATATTTCTATTTACTTAAGATATATATTTTTGTACTTATGTAATAGTAAATAATATCGATATTATTATGATATAAGTAAAAAAATTCAACACGGGTTGACATTTTCATATACATATTGTATATATAAAATAAATAAATTATATTTATCTTTATAATAATAATAAAATTATTTATTACAATTAATTATTAAATAAACATATTATACACTTATGCATATACATATCACCATAATATTTCTATTTACTTAAGATATATATTTTTTTGCTTATGTAATAGTAAATAATATCGATATTATTATATGATATAAGTAAACAAATTCAACACGGGTTGACATTTTTATTTAATGTACAGGTGTTTACTTATTATGATTAAAAAAATATAATTTGACAATTTAATTAAAACCCAAAGTAGTGTTTTATATAAAATTAAATTATTTTAATTTTTAAAAAAATAAAAAAAGTAATATTTTTTACAAAAACTTTCTAATTCAACACTCGTGTAATACACGGGTATTGCATTAGTCTTATATAATAAGGAAACTGGAGACTCGTTATAGGTGCGACACGTGGCTTAGCCCTTGAGCTCCTTTTGAGTTCCTTTTTTGACGATTTTGATTTTGTTTTCAGCCTTCAATCCCAGATTAATAAAACAAATTATGGGGCACAGAACATAAATTTATTCCTCATTTAAACCCTAACCAGCACGACACTCTCTCATCTCCCGCCGCTAGGCAACAATCGAAGGAAAACAATGGAGGCAATCATATCGGACCTTTGTCTTCTTCTCCCTTCTTAAATTCACTATGATCGCCTGTGCCTCTGTAAAGGCTTCGACACCATGACACCATATCGCCTCACCTCCGACAGAAAGGCTCCTCGCCAGGACGCCCCGTCTCGCCTCGCCTCCGACACAAAACCTCTGTGACTCGCCTCGACTCCCCGCCTTTGGGACACAACCTCCGTCTAGACGCCCCGTCTCCGACTCCACTTTCAGATTTTAAAGGTAATTATTATATTTTTTTTAAAAATTAAAATTGGTTGATGTAAAATATGTGCAGGGTTTTCTTTTCAACTTCATAAATTTCTTAAAATTGAAATATATTTTATTTATTAATACTCTGTACCTTTGTTCCCAAAAGGTAGTGTAATTGACAAAAAAATTGCATTGCACTGAAATTTGCATAAACACTGAATAAAGTAAAATTGAGGAAAATTGAACTGTAGGTGGTATATGGTGGACTTGGTGTGTTGATGTAAATAGAAAGGGGTTTTTTTTTTTAATGTAAATTACTTTGTTAATTAAATTACACATTGCAGAACAATTGATCTTCTCGATCTGGGTTTGCATTACATTAGAACAATTGATCTTCTCGATTTGGGTTTGCATTGCATTTAGGCAAGTTGTAAGTGACACCTAGCCAACTTTTGTCCAGTAGAGATTGCTTTTTAAGGAAACTTCTTCCACAAAATTATTACATTCTCTGTTATATAGAAATAGATGCCAACTTTTCATTTAGTAATATACTACACTACAATATGAAACGCCGGAAAGATTGGTCTCCACTTTCTTGCTTTATCCATTGCTTGTTTACAAAATTGATCCTGAAAATTCTTTTAATTAATTTATTTGATAAACTACTCCGTGGATAGTAGTAGCTTTTTACCGAACATACTAGACCAATTTGTCTACCTAGTATGTTATTATATTCTTATGGGGCTGGGCATGGTAATACTAAATAATTATTATTACCGCTGTATTTTTGTACCTAAGCAAACAAACAAAGAAGAGGATTAGCAAATTTTGATGAGCTCCTACTTTTGTCATCATCGCTTACTATTATTATTATTAATAATATTACTATTATTAGTATTAGAGAATAGGTAGTGAGCTACAAATGCTACATTAGGACAAGGAGAGATAATGCATTTGGGAACAAACCAAGATTTGAGGGGAAATGTAGCTAACTAAATCTAGCAAAGTAGACTGTGCTAAACCAGTGCAGATTTTATAGTTAAATTTGAAAATTGGTCTAAAGTAGTTATGGACCAAATTTTAGTGGAGTATATATTTACTAACAAATGTTAGACGAAAATTTGAACAAATCATTAATTAAATATTGATCCAATATACTCATTCTTGCCTCTCACAGGCTCGCAAAGGGTTAAGAATTTGGAGAGAGAAAAAGCTTCTGCTCACGAAAATCTCACGAGCTTCCTCTCCTCTTCTCAAACTCCCTACTCCACTAAAATCACCGCGCAGTGGTAGCCAGAAACCCCAGCTATCGCCGAACTTTGGGTGCTGGTGGTGAACGCTCCTACGGAGAACACAAGCACATCTTAGAATATTTAACCTTTTTAATGTAAACACAACTCGCGAGCTACGCGCGTGCTGAACAGCAGGAGCATAACTAAAACTGGATCTAGCTCCCAATCCCTCCGCATATAGCAAACGCAGATTTTGTGCGTCTCTTTTACGTTTTACCTGTCGCAAGAGCTCTCAAAAATGGCGCCGCCTCCTGGACCGTACTCCGGCAAGAGCTCCCTTGCTCTGGTAACCTTGATTTCCATAGCTCCGATCATATTTTCTTATGCATATGCGTGAATTTAATCTGTGATTGAATTCATTTTATATAAACAGTCTGATTTTTCCATAAATGGCAGGTGGCTAGGGTTTCGGCTTTTACCTTCGGAATCGCATACGGCAGTGTAAAGCTTAAGATTCTTAAGGTATCCACTTTTTGTTTTCTTCTTTACAAGGTTTTATACTTTGATTTGCCTGGTTTTGCGTGAGAGATTTTTTTAGTGGATTTGATAAGTAGATTGTTGAATTTTTACTGGTCTAGGTTTGAGGTTTTGAGTGGATATCACGAACATAAAGATCTGGAATTTACGTATGGATGATAGATATGATTGATCAATCTAATTGAAAAGTTAGCTGGTAGCTAATGAGTTAACTGATAACTCATAAGTTATTATGGATCTGATAGTTTGATAGTTTGTGGCTGATGATTGAAAAGAGAGCCAATATAATAGGCATGTGGTAAAATTAATTGATAAGTCAACTCAACTGCAACAAAAATTTCAATAAGCTTATTTGAAACGCAATGTAGAGAAGAATTTGAGAGAAATTAAAGTTGTTCTTTTTTTTTAAATAAAACCTATCTTACCAAACCAAACTAATTTGAATACAATAAGCTTATAAGTAAAACAAATAAGCTATAAGATAGTTTATTGTGCTTACCAAACTCACTCATATAATTTGTTTGTATAGAAAGCGTGGTTGTAACTTGTAAGCTATGAGCTCATGCTCCCTTGAAGTAGCTAAATATTTGCTTCGAGTTAGAATTGATGAAGATGGAGTTAGAATTGATGAAGATGGACTGAAAAATTAAAATGCTTAATTGTATTGGGTATCTGACAAGGAAACTGTGGTTGTTTTTTATTCGGGGTTTTCTGCAGTTGTGTAAATTGAATTACTAGGATGAACATGGTTTGGCATGTGTTGTTTATGTTATCACTTGTTTTCTGATAGCACATGAATCAAATCATGGGATCATATTTTTATATGTATATGGATATGACTAATCCTGGCATTCGGTTGTGTAGTCACTCGAGATGGATTGAAGTTGTCTTGTTGTTTAGAAGCTTTTAAAATGAATATGGCCAAGCATATGAGAAATAATCCTCAATCTGAACAAGGCACTGTTGATTTGGCTTAACTTTCGGTCGTTTAGTTTCGACCTGCATATTCTTTTATATCGGATATTTTTAAGGCGAAATTCTCAAAATGGACCTGAATGTAGCTCAAGCATATGATAAGCGGGCCCCCTCTGGATTTGTGCGTAATGTTACGCAGGCAGTCTTGATGCCAAATTCAGATGGGGAAAGAATGACTTATTTGTTCAGTGATGATAACACAAATGCCTGTTTTATTATGTGAAAACAGTAATATATGCAATGCATATGGACTTGAAACATCTTTTGTTTTGTTGCCTTGATTTGATTTCTTTTATTCGTTTCCTTTTTTTTTGTTTTTTGTTTTTCCCTCTGTGTGTTTCTTTTGCAATGATAAACTTTCTTGCTATATTACTATTTTCACATAATAGAACAGGCATTTGTGTTATCATCACTGAACAAATAAGTCATTCTTTCCTCATCTGAATTTGGCATCAAGACTGCATATGGACTTGAAACATCTTTTGTTTTGTTGCCTTGATTTGATTTCTTTTATTCGTTTCCTTTTTTTTTGTTTTTTGTTTTTCCCTCTGTGTGTTTCTTTTGCAATGATAAACTTTCTTGCTATATTACTATTTTCACATAATAGAACAGGCATTTGTGTTATCATCACTGAACAAATAAGTCATTCTTTCCTCATCTGAATTTGGCATCAAGACTGCATATGGACTTGAAACATCTTTTGTTTTGTTGCCTTGATTTGATTTCTTTTATTCGTTTCCTTTTTTTTTTTTTTTTTTTTTTTTTTTTTTCCCTCTGTGTGTTTCTTTTGCAATGATAAACTTTCTGCAGTTTTGTGGTATGTTAATTGTATAAGTACTAATAAGGTTTGGTTATATTCCTTGGTGAAGTGATTTATTTCAATATAGTTCTTTGCTCGATTTTGAATTAAAGATTGGCGAGATGCATGATTAATCCACTAAAGGTGAAAGCATTTGTAGGGACAAAAGTGAAATGAATATCTTTCTTTTATCATTAATCAAATTCCCAACTTTTCAAGAGCCAAAATTAATTGTGTCTCCTGGATAGTTTCTTACTTGTTTCAGCTAATTCATTGAGATTATATTCGATTCAATTCATATTCTGTACAGTGAATTGGTTTTTTTAATTTTTCCCTCCGAAAATTAGCTATACTCAAAAAATAAAACATATAAAATTACTGAATTACTAAAAAAGTTGAACGAGTAGTCGAGTTTGGTCATACAAAATAAATAAATTAATAGGCCAGCAATTTGTACTTGTAGTCTATGTGTATCTTGTCGTCCTTAGTTTAAGGGTCCTTTGTCTCTCATAACTATCATCATCTCCTTTATGAAAAACTTTTGTATTTTATAGTTTAATCTTTGGTTTGATAGTGTAATCCGAATTCCCATTCATTAGGCTCATTTTGTAATGTGAGGTTTCTTCATATTAATGAAGTTGTTATAGTTGGAGAAAAAAATCCAGTCTTTTTTCTTGAACAAAGAATTAATTTGTATTATATACCTCACATACTGACGCTCCTTTTAGTAGCAGGACAACTTAAAAGGGCGTTTTCGATTTGTTTAATTATTATGTGGATTTTGAAAAGCCTCGGAAATTTGGTCCATAACTACTTGAGACCAATTTTCAAATTTAACTATAAAATCTGCACTGGTTTAGCACAGTCTACTTTGCTAGATTTAGTTAACATACCACAAAACTGCAGAAAGTTTATCATTGCAAAAGAAACACACAGAGGGAAAAAAAAAACCAAAAAAAAAAGGAAACGAATAAAAGAAATCAAATCAAGGCAACAAAACAAAAGATGTTTCAAGTCCATATGCATTGCATATATTACTGTTTTCACAAACACATAATAGAACAGGCATTTGTGTTATCATCACTGAACAAATAAGTCATTCTTTCCTCATCTGAATTTGGCATCAAGACTGCCTGCGTAACATTACGCACAAATCCAGAGGGGGCCCGCTTATCATATGCTTGAGCTACATAAGGGTGTTGTACGAGGTTGTAAGGAATATAGGGCCACAGTTCGGCCCGTTTTCCTGTTCTCTTCACTCTCTTTAGAACCTTCTTCGCCTCCACGAAACCGCTCACCGTTAGACGGTGTTGCTTTCGGTTCACATCCACACTTCTTACTCCTGTACAAATTTCAAAAATAAAAAATAAATAAATAAAAAATAAAATGAACATGCATCCGAATTAATGTTGAGACAAAAGTTGAATAGACAATAGAAATAAATAAATGAATGAATGAAATGCATGGATTTGATTGTAAATAAATAAAAAAAAAGTAGATTCATTATTGTTGATTGAGAGCAATAATTATGAGAACCTTTCATGTTTTTAACCGCATTCTTGACTCTTCTCTCACATCCATCACAGTCCATTTTCACTTTGATCTCAACCGTCTGCGTAACAAATTATTAAGGAAAATTACATAAACTAAGAAAAAAAAAAGTCTCATACATTAAATATTATATTATGATTGGTAAATAGAAAATTAAATAAATGTTTAACAACTCAACATGCAACTAAAGATAATGAAATACCTGCATTGGTTTCCTTTTGGTCCTTGTGCTTATGGCAATGCAAAAGTTTGAGAGAGAATCAAGACCGCCCATTTTTTTTTTCCTTCTTAATTTCTTGATGTTAATTGAGAAAACAGATAATGACTAATGGGTCTTAGTATTTAACTATTTATAAGTTGAAGAAGGCGGTGGGACTTTGTGTGAGTGAGAACTAGCTGTGTGCTTGTGTTAATCAAATTGGGATATTTGATTTGAATATTTGAAATATAATAAATGTATAACAATAATGTTCATAAAATATGGTAATGTATGTGGATACTGGGTAGAAATTCATGATGAGTGGGGCAACAAAGGTTTCGGATTTGATTATTTATATGATTTGTTTATATTGTTGAGTTAATTATCATGGAGATATTGCAAAAGTGCTCTAGTGTGTTTGAATTTGCTTTCATTTTGGTTCACTGGATATGGCGCTTGCTTTTCCATAACAAATTATTTGTTTATTCGGAGAATGCCACAATTATTGCTTCTTTGTATTGAATATTATTGAACTATTTGAATTCCTAATCCTAGTTAATTTATATATATTTTGGATTTTGTTTTATCTTCTATTTGAAACTTGAAATGGACTTCATTTAACCAGAAACATGCATTAAATCATGGCATTATATAGTTTGTTGTTTTGTATTCTTCTCTAATTAGTACTCCATCCTATATACATGCAGAGGCAACAAAAATACAACAAGATGTATGTATAACTAGATATTATAATTAAAACTATAAGTTAAATAATAAGTATATCACAATTTATAAATATAATCATTAGTAGAACAAACATTATAGTTATAAATAATTTTACTTATATATGAATCACTACTAATAGTTAAACGGACTTGAAGCACTACTAATAGTTAAACGGACTTGACTCGGCCTTCGCTCGAATTAGTACACTTGGAAGTATCTTCTTTTACCTCGGGCGGTCACCGAACCTACAAGAACTCAACATCGAAAGGGGGATTTTCCGACGAAGAGCCTCTGATGCCTAAGTCAATGAAAGGATGGTGACGATGAATAGCAATTTTGTATATAAAGTGTGAGTAGAGAATATAAACAGTAAACTAACCTACCACACCCATTTATAGCGATTTGGTGTCTTGCTCCCCAAGTCTGCTCAGAGGGCTTACCCTGTTGCCCAAGTTGCCCGTTCGTACGACCTGCAGTGTCTTAGACTGTCAAGCTTGTCAAATGTGCAGACGACCCAATCTTGTTGCGACACGTGGTCCAATCCTCCTATGGCGTAGTTCTCTAATTAGATGTCTTTTTGTCTTGCCGTGAGATCAGGTCCACGTCATCAGGTAGAACATCTTCTTCCACAGCTCCTCTATTGCTCATGAGCTCGACCCGACCTCTTGGTCCCTCAGGTTGAGCTCGACCCGACCTCTTGGTCCCTCAGGTTGAGCTCGATGTGAGCTCGTCTTGTGGTTGATGCCCCCTTCGGAAGGTTATCGCCGTGCTGGTTATTGTCTTTAGGTCGATACTTGGTCGCGGCTCGAGCTGCCTTGTTAATCCGATCTAGTTGTTTGGTTACATTGGTTCAGTTGACCCAGTATTTTATCTCATATCAACTACATAGATTGCGTAAACTTAATGAATAATATTTCTTTTTACAAATTTAAGGGGTTTGATCAATTAATTAGTTAAAATATATTAAAATTCTATTATTATTATAGCAACTATTTACAAAATTTTAAAGGATTGGTTTTGTCATTAAAATTAAATAGGTACTTAAAAAATTGTGTAATGTGAGAAATAAAAAAGATAATATTAATTATAAAATAAATATCTTGAAGAAAAATTTTTGCTATGATTTTTTTTATAAGTGTGTAACTTTCATAAACCTTTTAATGTAACATTATAATTAGCTAATATTAGTAGTGATTCTTATATGATAAAGTAGTTGAAAAATTATTGATACAATTAATTAATGCAAAATGTAATTTTGGTTTCCATAGTTTGATGTGTTGATCAACCAAAAATATGATTTTAGTGTGGTTAATAAAGTAACTAAGCTTTTAAAATCGAATATATTCACTTAAATATGAGCGGAAGTGAGTGGAAACGAGGTCGAATTCTCGTCTTTAATGATGTATTTAATGGGCGAATCAATGTCTTTTACAGAAAGAATTTTTCTGTCCCAATTTCAAATGGATTCCTAGGACTATTTAATAGCACGATATGCCCGATTACTGTTCATCGGGTTACATCAATTTAATGTCGAATGACAGGCATTTAATGCGGGCATGTTACCAGAGGAACCTAGAGATCATAGGTCTGTAGAGATGACGTGCGCGTCCCATCGGTCATCAAGTGGGATTATCATAATATTTCTCCTTCAGTGCGCCTTCAGATACCGACCACAGCACCCTTCTGCTTCCTGAAATCCTTCTTCATAAAGAGTCGAAGCTGGTACTTAGCGTGACAGCAGCGCATCGCGGTCCTATTCTCCGGAGAGGGATCTAGATCGTAAGCACGCTCGACATCAGCATATGCATTCTGAGTTGCAGAGAGGTGCTGAGAGAGGTCTCCAAAAACATCCCAATTCCACTATTTCAGTCTGTGCCGCAGTCTCCCGAGCTTGGCCTCCAGGTTACGCATCTCGAAGATCCCAGTCGGCTGCAGTCAGGAGACCCCGACAGTGTCATGGAAAGTGTGGTGTCGAATCCACATGATTTGGATTCTAAAAGAGGAGCGACGGGGTTCTGCGAAAAAGGACACCTGATGAGGAGAGGAGCATGGTCCGACTCAATTCGAGGATGGTGTTTGACGACCGTAACCGCAAAAACCCTCACCCAAGCATCGGAGAACAAAGCACGACCGAGCCTCTCCTTGACACCATCACGCTCCCAAGTGAAGGGAGAGCTTAGAAACCAGCGTCAATTAACTCACATTCCGCCGCTGCTTGAGAGAAATCCCCGATCTCCATAGAGTGGTCAAAACGGCCACCAATGCATTCATCGGTATGCAAAATCACCGCATACCATCCACGGTAATCCTCCATAGTTTCAACAATCTCATGCATGGTGACCCAAAGACAGTAACACCCGACCCTTGCATAACTGAGGTAAACCAAGTGTGGAAGATGGGCGGCAGAAAGCTTGACGTGCAGCACCTGTACGGTGTCATGGATGACCCAACAAAGGGGCCTAGCTGATACGTCTCATCATCCAAGAGGTCATCGTCGTCAGGGGGG
>BKCP01009403.1:967789-993584 GCA_008636005.1 Striga asiatica | reverse complement strand
GAGGAGCTTGTCAAATATCTAAAAGGACAAGTGGAGGAGGAGGACTCGGCCTCGGTCTCGGAAGAGAGGACATCAAAGTAAGATTGGTTGGCCGTAGAGGCCTGCTGGAGTGTCCGCAAACGAAAAAAACCTGTGGACTTGGACCGGTTAGGCTGAGCGGCCTTTTCGGTCTGGGCGGTGTTCTCCACAACAGCCTTGCCCTTGTCTTGAATCCCCTTTGGGAACTCTGACGGGCGGGCACGGGCCTTCCCCTTCCCCTTGGGGTCCCCCAGAGAAGTTGAGGGCCCGATCTGGCCATACGACCCCGCGGCGAAAGCAATGGACGGGGCTTGTTGCCACTTGTGTAGCAGTCAGCCCCTACGTGACCCACGTGGTCACACAATGTGTAGTAAGGTGGGATCCTCTCGTATACCAACCCCAATCAAAGAAGAGGCGGCGGCCACCGGGTCAACAACGACAGTTGACTGAACTCCAGCATGAAAGACTTCCGGCAATTACTGGCAGTCCGCAGGT
Source organism: Striga asiatica (assembly GCA_008636005.1). Lineage (NCBI taxonomy): Eukaryota > Viridiplantae > Streptophyta > Magnoliopsida > Lamiales > Orobanchaceae > Striga > Striga asiatica. The sequence continues at coordinate 993,071 of BKCP01009403.1, read as the reverse complement.
TTTACAGAGATAGTCCAAGTTCTCATAAAATCCGCCAACAGCCTAGAGTGTGAGAAGAATGCTCGAACTGTCGATATGAAAAAGTGCATCGTAAGTCTCTATTAGTTGCTCAAAATTTGAACCATTCCATTTTGTTCAATTACTCTTTTGCCAAAATCCTGAATTTATGCTATTGAATGAATTGAATATTTGAACGTATTGATTTGGCGAAATTACCGTCAAGACGGATATACTTGGCCAAAATCCTGAATTTATGCTCTTGAATGAATTTATGCAATTGCCCCAAGAATAAACATAAGATACTCGGTGAGGGTATATAGAATATAACTGGTTGATGGATTTGTTGTAGCAAATTTTATTTTTACCGAGAACGGGATGACTCCCGACCTCGGGTCGATCTCACAAGGAAGACGGTTCGGAATTCAGTTTTGGTATCGATCACACATAAAAAGAAAATAAATCCTAAACACTCTAATCAGATAGCAGTTGGATGATTATCAACTAAGAAATAATAAAAGCAATGATCTACCAAGAATATAAACTAACAAAGATGAAGAAGCTAGCGAGTCGGGGATAATTAATTCAAGTTCTAGCAAAGCCGGGCAGTCAAATGCTCGGTTCGAGATTGACACTCTCGCTTAAACATCTAGCGGTTCGCTCCCAATAACTTTTCGTAACAAGGGATTGAACATAGACGAACAAGCTCGAGCATACAACACAAGCCAATTATCCTAATCCCAATAACTTTTCGTAACAAGGGATTGAACATAGACGAACAAGCTCGAGCATACAACACAAGCCAATTATCCCAATCCCAATAACTTTTCGTAACAAGGGACGGGTCATCGACAAGCACGTATTTCAATCTCAACCCATAGATTATTCAACTACGAAATCATCTACCTCATGCGAGCCTAGGTCTACGACTTCTCCCCTTTCGGTTCTGAAAGTCGCTAATTAACTAGAAGGTGGTTAATCAACTAATCATACAGAACTGACAAACCCTAGCTCGACAAATTAACATTGAATTGTTTCCAATCGCAAGATCGAAGTGTCACTCTTCGATTATATCAATCAATCAAGCACAAATTCATCAATTTTGAATTAATTCAACTCACATAAGCATGAACAATTTTGGGCCCGACAAATGCACGTTAAACAAGAACAATCATCCCCTATCCCTAGCAATCAGAATTAGCTACGCAAATTGAATTCAACACAATAATTCATTTCTCCTAATTTAACCATTATTCATGAATTAAACAAGAGAGAAAAGAAACTTACCAATGATCTCAAGTCCAAATGTTGAATTCGAATTACAAGCTTAATCTCTAACTAAGAAAAAGAAGAAGAAATAAGATGGAAAATAAAAGTGAAAAGAAGAAGAAAAACGAAGAAGAAGAAGAAGAAAAGGAAGAGAAGTGAGTTTTTGTGTTTTTCTGGACCTAGGGTTCGTCCCCAGGAGGGGGAGAATGAATAAAACGAGTTCCCGTGCACATATTTATAAGAAAAGTCGGCCACGGCGTGAGGAAGGCGCGACACGGCGCGGTGGAAGGGCGCTCCGCGGCGCGGTGGGCGCGCGGGGCGCGCGCGGGGCCTGGGCAGCTCGCACTTCTTCACGTCTCGGGCTCGTTTGGGCTCGTCCGAACTCGAAATTGAATTCCGTTTTTCCTATGCGTTGCCAATGAAGCCCTCTACGCAATGGTGCTTTCAAATCCAACTTATTCTTGAAAACAAGTACTCCCAAAGATTTTGACTTGAAGGTGATGGCTTCCGTGCGCGACTTCACATATCGGGCCCATCCGGACTCTTCCGAACTCGAAATCGAATTATGCTTTTTCCTACTTGTAGCCAACGAACCCATGTACTTAATGATGTTCACCCGGCCCACTTATCATGAAAAATAAATTCTCTCGAAGCTTTCGACTTGCACACCATAAACGAAGAATAACCGGAAAAACATACGGAAAACACAAGAAAAACCAAGATAGAGGAAAACACGCAATAAACTACAAAACGAGATAAAAACTAACTAAAAGACCTAATATGGGGGAAAAAAGAAAGGAAAAATAACAAGAAAAAATGCAACAAAAATGGGACAAACAATGAATAATTTTTTCACACATTTTAATTCTATATCTAACTCAATTTTAATTCAACTTAGCTCTCATACTTTTTAAATTTTAATTCAATATCTCACTCAATTTTAATTCAACTTAGCTCTCACACTTTTTAAATGCAACTCAACTTTAATCCAACTTTAACTCATACTTGTTATTAATATAACTAAATACTATCAATTAAACATTCTCACATTACTTCAACTATAATTCATTATTTATTCACTCACATATTTCTATCATTTCTAATAACATCTTTTATGTTTCCATCGCATCAACTTTAATTATTATATTTTTAATATTATTATAATCCAAACTCAAAATCACACTCGATCATTCACCCAATCAACTTTATTTATAATTAACTTATTTTAACTCAAAATCAAATAAAAATTAGTTTTAATTTATATCCACTCTCCCCTTAGAATTTATGCTCCGATAATTAGCATGAAAAGTTGCTACCTCACCATTTGAGGTTCAAGTATTTATTTGATATAGAACCATGATCTTAACTTGTCAAGATAGTCTGTTAAAAAAGGAGTCTTCGTCCGTCCTTAATTCTTTTTGTTTCTTGAGTGATACTTATTTAGGAAATATCAACCGCGCAGATAGGCTCAATAATACCACATTCGCCGTTGAGACACTATAGAAGATTGGAAAGGTATAATATAATGGCCCGGAGGCTGTGTTCCCGCCTACCCTCTCTCAGCACCCTCGCAAAAACCCAACTCCAAAACCACGTCGTTTCTGTTTGTCCCCCAACACAGATATATTCTTCTAATCTCATTTCCCAATCTCCACACCTTCTTCCTCGCTCCAATCCAATTTTCCAAGGTAACACTTTCTTTCACTCACCTCCAAAACTTATGCACCCTATCTGTTTGTGTTAAGTCCTCAATGAACAATTACACCTTTCTCCTATTCCTCTTCGTATTTTTCTTTCTTTTCCATAGTAATATTAATAAGGCAAAATTGCATATTAATACACCACCTTTCATGTTTTTGCAATTTAATCACTACCTTTGAAATTTCTCAAATCAACGAAACCGTCATTCATGTATCGATTTGCAAAAATGGTAAAGGTGGTGCATCAATTTTCAAAATTTCAAAAGTGGTGATTAAATTGCAAAAACATGAAAGGTGGCGCATTAACATGCAATTTTATGCCTAATAATAATAATAATCACATTACTAACCCTTTTCCACAGATGCTCGATCGTACACCCGGGGCAGTCGACCCCCTCGCAACGACCTCTTTGGCGGCAAACTCCCGAAGAACCCCAAAGAGTTCCGCGAGGAGTGGGCCCGCCAGATGGAAGACGACGAGGACCACCTCTGGACCGCCAGCGAGGACGACGAAAACGACCCCAACTCCAACCCCAACATCCAACTCAAGAAAGACATAAAAAAGGCCAAGCAACGGGCCCGTGCCCGTTCCGACCCCGGAGTCGACGCCGACGACAGCGACGAGCTCCGCAGCATCTGGTCCTCCGACGCCGACAGCGACGACGAGAAATCCCTATGGACCGGCGACGAGGGCGACGACGAGGCCGACGTCCCTACCGATCCCATCCCCAACGAGCGCAGCGACGAGTACATCGACCGGCTTTTCGAGTTCGACGAGAAGCCCAAGCACCGGACGCTGGCCCAGGCGATGAGAGACGAAGATAATACGGAGGAGGAGGAGATGTCTCCAGGTAAGCGCGCGCGCAAGCTGGCGGTGCAGAGTGCGCTGAGGAAGCTGAGAAAGGGGCCGGACGGGCGGTATGTGAATGTGTGGGAGGTGATGAGCGATTTGGATGTTTTGATTGGGGCGTTTGAGAATATCGTGTCAGGGCCGGAGTACGAGGAGTTGAGGAAGGGTGGGCCGAAGAAGCTGAACATGGAGTTTTTTAAGGAAGTGCAGGCAAAGATGAGGGATCCGAATTACGAGTTTTCGCCGGAGTTGAAACTGAGGCCTAAGGGCAAGGTGGTACTGAGGAGGAAGTGGGAGAAGGCGCAGTCAAGGAGGCGTAAGGCGCAGAGGAGGTAGAATATTTCTTTTTTTTTGTTTTTTCATGGCTTTGTTAGTGTGTGTGTGTTTGTGTGATGGTATGGACTACCCAAGTCTTGGAGTGTGTCTTGAAGTGTCTCATCTGTGTGTTTGATTATTGCTGGAACATGTTATCTGTTTGATTTGATGTCTTCATCAGTAACTGTTGTTGCTATGGTGTAGATATTGAGATATTAACTACAAGATAAATAACATATTTAACTAATAGAAATGAATATTTCTTATCCACCAAGTCAGAATTTAAGGTTCGTCGAAAGAGATTACATGTATTGTATTTATTCTTGACATTATTTCTAATTTGTCTTTGTTGTAAGATTTAATTCTTGACCATTTTGAATTACCAAAATATATTCATGCTAAACATGATATTTAATTTAATGAATGTAATTCAAATTAAGAATAGAAGGTTATAATGTGTATAAATTAATATTTTTAGAGAAAATATATTCAAAATAGGTAAAAGTAATTATCCATACTTTGAGAGTATTTATATGTATATAGTTTGAAAATAGTATAAAGTAAAAAATAATTAAAAATAAAAATATATCCTAAAACGACATTATTTTATGAATGGAGACTGTAACAACCATTTTAATTTTTAATCTAAGTATTTGACGATGGTCTGGATTGGCTATTGTTATTTTCTTTTACAGGCTTAATAAAATCTATAGAAAATAATATTATATGATAGTTATTGCATAGCTAAAATTTTTTTTATTTATCGTTTTTGGAATAGAGAAGTATCGATTCAGTTTAAAATTTAAATCTATGTTTTAAAGATCATTTTGTGATTGACAAATATTTAATTCTTCAAAAGTAGTAATTTTTATTCTTTTTTTTATTTAGTTTGGTGTAAAAAGTAATTCTCACTTTTACTTAGACATATGTTTTAAGAATTTTATTTATTCAAAAGAATATATATAATTTCTAAAATTTCATATATTTGGTAAAAAAATTATTATTAATTTAAAAATTTCTACTTATTCATTTATTTAAAAATGATTAATAAAATAGTATGATGTTATTTTATATTTAAATTATTTATAAGAAAACAATAATAAATAATAGACCAATTATATACGATAAAAAAATTAATTATAATATCAAAATAAATAATCTTTAACCAAAAGATGTGATTGTGTGTGAAGCTAATAAAGATTGTGTATTAATGTAAAAATGAGTTAACAAAATTACTATAGATACTCTAACATGTGTTTCTAAGATATTCTAAAAGGACCTCGAACTGGCTTGGTTCGACCTTGGTTACCTTGCTCGCTGGTTGATGATCTACGGTACCTGCACAAACTCAACACCGGATGGTTTCCCGGCGTAGAGCCTCCGATGCTCAAGTCAGAACGTGAAGAAGATGATGAACAATAGTAGAGAACTGTAAATAGGTGTAGAGTGAGTGTAGAGAATGTAATGTAGTTATGGGCATACCTCACTCCCTTGTATAGGGATGTGTTACTTTGTTGCTCAAGGCTCCCTGAGTGTAGAGAATTACTTTTTACACCAAACTAAAACAAAAAAGAATAAAAATTACTACTTTTGAAGAATTAAATATTTGTCAATCACAAAATGATCTTTAAAAACATAGATTTAAATTTTAAACTGAATCGATACTTCTCTATTCCAAAAACGATAAATAAACAAAATTTTAGCTATGCAATAACTATCATATAATATTATTTTCTATAGATTTTATTAAGCCTGTAAAAGAAAATAACAATAGCCAATCCAGACCATCGTCAAATACTTAGATTAAAAATTAAAATGGTTGTTACAGTCTCCATTCATAAAATAATGTCGTTTTAGGATATATTTTTATTTTTAATTACTTTTTACTTTATACTATTTTCAAACTATATACATATAAATACTCTCAAAGTATGGATAATTACTTTTACCTATTTTGAATATATTTTCTCTAAGAATATTAATTTATACACATTATAACCTTCTATTCTTAATTTGAATTACATTCATTAAATTAAATATCATGTTTAGCATGAATATATTTTGGTAATTCAAAATGGTCAAGAATTAAATCTTACAACAAAGACAAATTAGAAATAATGTCAAGAATAAATACAATACATGTAATCTCTTTCGACGAACCTTAAGTTCTGACTTGGTGGATAAGAAATATTCATTTCTATTAGTTAAATATGTTATTTATCTTGTAGTTTGTTCGCAAAATATTTTCACTACCCGCAAGTGTACGGTATAGCTATAGTGAGTGGCGAGCAAGGTCGTATTCCACAGAGATTGTTGTCAAAATAACTAAGTATCAAAATGTAAACGGTTAAATATTATTCAGTCCAATGCAAATTTATATGGTGATTTTATTCTAAACTAACGAATGATTGCAAAATAAATTCTAACACTAATTAAGGCTCGTTCTAAGATAAATCAAGTATGAGAAAATAGATTCTAGGCTATGCTTTCCTCGGGATTATTCTAGCAAAGATTAATTATTCATTCAAACCTTATTTAATTCTACCATTCGTAGAGATAATCGCTAAAGTAATTTACACCTTTCTCTCGAACAAGTTAAATCGTAGATATTAATTGTTATCTATCTCCTCTCGGTCTCAAGATGAACAATCAACTCCCATGAGCTCCTAAGATTTTAGTTATCTTGCAACATTCTATCAACCTCTCGGTCTGTTTAGTTTCTTACGTTATGAATTTCTCAATTCTAGCAATCAACTATCTCCTCTCGGTCTCAAGTCAATCACAAATATGCATAAATACAGGCTCTTATATTCACACAATTAATAAAAGCACAAGAAATTGATAAACGAATGATAAACCGGAATGAATAAATAAAATCACTTCATAAAATAATCCGAGTACTTGCAAATCCTAGAATCCCTGAAAGGTTTAGCTACTAAACATATTCTCAAAACTCAAAATAAATAAATCCATGAGTTCAATGAAGAAGGAAAAGAGAAAAGAAAGAAGAACTATTGTCGCCGTTAGTTCCCGAATCTTCAATCTTGACTTCCTTGAATTCCTTGTGTGTTTTGTGCTTTCTCTAGGCCTCCAATGGTGTCCAAGTCCCCAAAAACGAGTTCCTAAGGCCTCTTTTATACTGTAGGACAAATCTGGGTCGAAAAAGGGAAGAAATCGCACAAGAATTCTATTCCTCGTTGAACTAGTCTGCGCGTCACACGAGTCGTGTCACATGCCACACGAGTCGTGTGACTTTTCCCAATGTTTTAGTAAACTTCCAGACTCACACGACCACTCACACGACCGGGTCACACGAGTCGTGTGAGGCCACACGAGTCATGTCTCAACCCACACGACCCGTGTGAAATAGCCGCAGCTGCACTTCTTATTTTCTCAACCCACACGACCCGTGTCACTACCCACACGAGTCGTGTGACCTCTTCTGCACCCGTTTTTGCCGTTTTTCGTCCCGATTCCATTTTCAACGCTTTTCCGGGCATATTTCCTGCAAAACCAATGACAAAAACACCTCCATCATAGATTAATAAATCAAACAAAATGGTGCTTAATCACACGATAACCAAGGCCTAATATCACAATATATCACTCATAATGCATGAAAATATGATGAATGTCAACTCCCCCAAACTGAAACCCTTGTTCGTCCCCGAACAAGAATAAGAAAATCAGAACTCAAGCATAATGAGTGATATCAAACTAGAACAGCTTCAAGTCTTTCAATGCAACCAAGAAAAATTCAAAAGATCATAAATATCATGCTTTGACTATTAACTTGTATCCACCTTGAATCAACGAACTCTCAAATAGGATTATATAAGTGCCTCACTCACATGTCATCAATATATAAAAGAGAAGGACACGCTCAAGTCACATTGGACACCCAGTTAACTATATGTTTGTCAATCATCTAAAACTCTACTTCAAACACAACCAATAATCATGAGCTTTAAATCAAAAGGTCTTTCCAGGTTGGAATGTAGGCTATTTGGTCAAGGGTAAGATATATATGGGTTAAGTGGCTCAAATAGACAATTATACCATTCGAGTAAATAGACTACTCGACATACTCCACTCTTCCTCTCTAATCACATAAAGCTTTTCTCAATCCCAAACCAAAATAATCCATACACAACTCATAAATGCTCAAATCAAACTGCAAAGGAAGTACTTGACCATTTATTTTTTATTTTTTTTTTTTTAAGAGAGTTCCATTTTTTTCCAAACAAAATCAAACTGCAAGAACAATATTCTCTAGGTCTAAAAATTGGAGGTCGTCCAAGTGTCCTAGAGTGGTTTCCCATTACTCATTACCCGTCAAAATAAATCAACTAGTAAGAGGAGTAGAATTCCAACAATTCGACTTGCGAGCTCTCTTTATTATCATTTTTTTTATTTTCTTCTTCTTCTTTCTTTCTTCTTTTTTTTTTTCGGTCAAACACAATGCATGCAACTCAATCACACCTCATTCTATACCCAATCATCCAATAAATAACTCCGTTATCCCCATACATCCCAAATATCAGTCAACTCTCAAAATAAATAAGATAAACTGGTCGACAAGAAAAAGGCTTAAGGCTCAAACGGGCTGCTAGTGGAAAATATTTTTAAGGACAAAGAACAAGGCCAAACGAGCTAAATTCAAGAACCGCCTAAATCATTTTTAAAGCTCAAAATCATCAATGCATTTTTTCAAGTGTAGAATCAAGGCAAATTCTAATAACTCGGGCATTCAATTGACACACACAGACAAGGAATAAAGGCTCAAATCTCACTAGGCTCAATATATCGCTAATTCAAGGCTGACAAGCACTTTCATCTAGGCATGAATTTTACAATCCCATCACAATTTCTCAGTCACATCAAATTACCATTCACCATTCAAGTTATACATACCTCATCAAATCGAAAGCCCAAAATACACAAGAAACTGACTCATAATAAAAATGCTACTCCTAAAAAGCAAGTAAACGTGTTCTAACTCAATAAAAACATAAAAATAAAAAATAAATTAATGCAACCTATATGAAATGCAAGATAGATGGGATAAGAACCTAAGATATGCCGCACCCCTCCCCCAAACTTATTCTTTCGAGAAAGAACAAATTTGAAGAAAAAGTGGTATATCTTAGGGGACTAACTTCCTGAAAATCACGGCGGAGGAGGAGGAAAATTCCCCTCGTGTCTCTGCATCCAATCGAACAGCTGCTGGAAACCGCTGTTCCTCCTCTCCTCTAGCCGGGCCGCAGACGCACGGTTCTCATCCCTTATGCCCCGTACGTCCGTCCTAAGCTCTCGCATCTCTCGCTCAAGCGTCTCCATCCGCTCCTCCATATCCGGCTCTCGACGCCGACGCCTCTGCCTATACCTCTACTGCTGCTCAGCTGCCCGGGAGGACTCCGGTCTGTCCTCTCCCACTGGCTGTTCGGGCACTTCGCCATCACCCTCATACCTCACAAGGGCTCCCACATCTTCGCCCTCGAAGGCAGCTATCTCTTCCTCCTCCTCATCCTGGTCTGCCCGGTCATAGATAGTCGGTCGCGGGGCAAGCTTCCGGAGGGACCCCACAGGTCGCCTCTCTGCCACAACCCGCCGATGCTCGGTAGTGTCCATCTGCCAGTTCTCCGGCCGGTGGACTCCAGTCAACTGTGGGAAAGGTAACAGGAAATTGTCGCCCTCCTTCTGTAAGAAGAACATGTTATAGCTCATGTCCGTCTTCAAATAGCTCATGTTCACCAGGGCCGACAAATTTAGCGAGTCCGGTCCCGAGACTTGCTCCCAATCAGTGTGGCCAATCCCCAGCTGGTCGGCAATCATCGTCACAAGTCCACCACACCGGATGACATCCGTATCCGCCCGGCTCAGTCGGAGTAGATGGTCGCCTACCAAACGTCCGATCTCAGGCTTCTTCCCCGTCAGCAAACACCAAAGTATCAATACCTCAGCCTTCGTGATATTGCCGCTCTCCCGACGTGCGAACACCGTACTCGCTAATACCCGGTGCATGTAGCGGAGCACCGGGTTGCGTATGTCTGCGGCCTTCACCGCCCCGCGCGCGAAATCGAGAGCGCCAACTCCGGATGGCAGAGTAATGGACCGCCAAAAATCAGTCACGTCGTAGTGCTCGGTATCCACGTACGAGACCCCTCCACTAAAACATCTCGCAAGATCCTCCTCGTCGAGGCTCCACTGCCGGTTGTCTAACTGAAAGGTAAGCTTCTCGAACTGAACCGACATGGGCTTCTTCGTTTTGTCCAAAGGTGCTGAAGAATTCGAGCACCATTCTCTTGTACGTCGCCGGACGAGTCTCAAAGGCCCTCGCTAGCCCGAGTCGGTCCATAAGAGGCACCACCGCTTCACGTATGCCGAGCACTCGCTCGGTGGCCGCGTCTGGGTATCGAGTTGGCTTGATAGCCATCTTCGCGAGCCGGGTTCATCTCCTTTTCTGCCAGTCGTGCTGTAGTACAACTCCTAACTCGCTCCCGGGAGTTGCTTCGACCTCGACATTTTCGCGCGGTGGTGGATTCGACGGACGGGCCGGTTGAGACGTCGCACTCGCACTCCCACGTCCACGGCCAACTCCACTTCGACTCCGTGTATTCATATGTGCACCTACATTAACAAAATTCAATATTTCAACTCCAATATCACCAATAATCAATCCACAAGAAAACATCAAAATACTTCACCAAAATATTCACCAATATCACAACCATTCTACTATAATCAATAATCACTTAGTATCACCACATATCATATCAACCCAAATATCCTCTCAAAAATCATAACTTAATTCACAAATAACCTTTCTCAGATATCATATCATCCCATCATTGAATAAAAGTCACAAATCGTCTCCAAAATCATCACATAACATAAGAACTTATCAAAAATCATCAAACTCCAAGCATGACCCTGTATAATTCATAAAAAATTCTCCAAAATCAACACCTATCTCACTTCTTTCAACTCGAACAATCATAAAAAAAATAATCCATATAAAATTTCATATCACAAATATTCATCTCTTTACCTAATTCACACATAATCATCAAGACCAAGAACATAAGCAATTAAACCCAAAAATACATTCACCTCAACCAAAACATCATCCTCTTCCTCAAACCACTCAATGATACTAACATAGCATATGAAAAAGAGGGCAAATTCATCAATACAAACGCGCACATGAGGTGTTCGATAAAAATCCCTAACTAGTTCTTAGCCCTAATTTCACAATAATGCTCAACACACCAACCATTCCTCAATTCAACCTTCAATAACCCGAACTACAAGAAAGGAAAAAGAATTCGTACCTTCTTCGATGAAATCTACCAAAAATCTGAAACTTAAAACCCTAGGTTGAAGAACACCGACTTTCTTCCTTCTCAAGAGTGAATTCCGAAAATTAGAGATTAGGTGATAGGTATATGTGAATTTGCTATGGATTTCGATCACAAGAAGCAAAGAAAAATCGAAAAATATTGAGAGACGAGAGAAAGAGGTCGAGAAACGAGAGAAAAGGAGTGAGGTCGTGTGAAGAAAAGAAGAAGGAAAAAGGGTTTTAAGACATACCTGTTAAGTCACACGAGTCAAGTCCTAAAGACACACGAGTCGTGTTATCGTAAAGGAAAAACGACTAAGTTTCGCCCAGGGTCACACGAGTCGTGTTCAGAAAGCCACACGACTCGTGTCCGCACACACGACTCGTGTCAAAGCACACACGAGTCGTGTCAAAAAGCCGTAGCTAACATTGAAAATCTATTTTATTTTATTTTTTCCTCAGGGCCACACGAGTCGTGTGACATTACCCACTCGACTCGTGTTGAAACACACGACTCGTGTTTGCTACCACACGAGTCGTGTTACAAAGCCGAGAGCAATCATCAAAAATCCATTTTTTTTCCCAGGGCCACACGAGTCGTGCGATATGCCACACGAGTCGTGTGGACCTGGAGTTTTTTTTTTTTTTTGATTGAATAATGACATAACAGGAACGAACATAAGCCTAATCTAAAAGAAAAATTATACACTAAACATTGGGTTGCCTCCCAAAAAGGGCTTAATTTAACGTCTTTAGCTAGACGATGTTTACGTACCTTTAGTCGTTCAAATAGACGATGAAGATCGTCTTGACTTGTTCCGGACTGAAATATGGCTTGATCCTCTGGGCATTCACCACGAATGTAGTGTCGTCACTTACGGCTAATTCCACCGCTCCATTGCTCATCATCTTCGTGATCACGAACGGTCCCGACCACCTCGACTTGAACTTACCGGGAAAGAGCTTGAGTCGCGAATTGAAGAGTAGAACCCGATCACCTTCAGTAAATTCTCGCTTCCGGATCAACTTGTCATGATATCTCTTCGTCTCCTTCTTATAGATGCGAGAGCTCTCATAAGCCTCCATTCGAAACTCGTCCAATTCATTGAGCTGCAACCTCCTTTCGACCCCGGCCTTTTCAAAGTCAAGATTGATCTTCCTCATAGCCCAGTACGCCTTGTGCTCCAACTCAACGGGTAAATGACATGATTTTCCAAATACCAGTTGATATGGAGACATACCTAAAGGAGTCTTGTACGCAGTTCGATAAGCCCATAACGCCTCATTGAGGTGATTCGCCCAATCCTTACGACTCCCTATAACTTTCTCGAGCACTTGCTTAATCTCCCGATTAGCCAACTCAGCTTGCCCATTGGCTTGTGGATGATACGCCGTCGTCACCTTATGCTTCACTCCATACTTGGCGAGGAGACTTCCAAGCCACTTATTACAAAAGTGCGACCCACCATCACTAATCAATGCTCTCGGAGTCCCAAACCGTGTAAGAATATTCACTCTCAAAAATTTCAGCACCTCCTTAGCGTCATTCGTCTTAGTCGGCACCGCCTCTACCCATCTCGAAACATAGTCCACCGTCAGAAGAATGTACTTGAACCCATAAGACATGGGAAAAGGCCCCATAAAATCAATCCCCCACACGTCAAATAGTTCCACCTCAATGATGTTGGTGAGGGGCATCTCATCTCGCATAGAAATTCCTCCCGTCCGTTGGCACCGGTCACATGATAATACAAACCGATGACAATCCTTATAAATGGAAGGCCAATAAAAGCCACTCTGCAACACCTTGATGGCGGTTCGGTTTCCCGCGAAGTGACCTCCACTTGGTGATGAATGGCATTGCACCATAATCTCTCCCCATTCCTCTTCAGGAATACATCTTCTAATAACCATATCAGAGCACCTCCGAAACAAATATGGCTCGTCCCAATAGTAGAACTTCACATCATGAAAGAACTTCTTCCTCGCATAATAGGACAAATCTGGAGGTGGTACACCCGACACCAAATAATTCACAAAGTCGGCGTACCAAGGTAGGTGGGCTCGAATATGCATCATGTGCTCATCCGGAAAATCTTCATTAATGGGGACCAAACGATCATCCCCTTCAACCGGGCCCTCCAACCGAGATAAATGATCTGCCACCACGTTCTCGCATCCCTTTCGGTCCCGGATTTCCAGATCAAACTCTTGAAGTAAGAGCACCCATCGAATCAATCTTGGCTTGGCATCCTTCTTCGCCATGAGGTGTCGAATCGCTGCATGATAGGTAAACACGATTGACTTTGTCCCAACAAGGTAGGGTCGAAACTTGTCAAACGCATACACCACTGCTAGCATCTCCTTCTCTGTGGTCGTGTAATTCACTTGAGCTGGATCCAACGTCTTGCTGGCATAGTAAATCACTCGAAAGAGCTTATCTCGCTTTTGGCCCAAAGCGACCCCCACGGCTACATCACTCGCATCACACATCAACTCGAACGGTTTCTCCCAATCCGGCACAATCAAAATAGAAGCACTAACAAGGGCCTTCTTCAAAGTCTCAAAAGCCTGCAAACACTTCTCACTAAAATCAAATGTAACATCTTTTTCTAACAAGACACTTTGAGGTTTAGCAATTTTAGCAAAATCACGAATGAACCTCCTATAAAATCCCGCATGGCCTAAGAAACTTCTCACCGACTTCACGTTCGTAGGAGGTGGAAGTTTTTCAATGGCAACAATTTTTGCCCGATTTACCTCAAGTCCGACAGAAGACACCCGATGTCCAAGAACTATACCTTCCTTCACCATAAAGTGACATTTCTCCCAATTTAAAACAAGGTTAGTTTCTTCACATCGCTGCAAAACTCGAGATAAATTATCCAAGCAATTATCAAATGAAGTACCAAACACCGAAAAATCATCCATGAATACCTCCATAATATTCCCAATCAAATCATGAAAAATAGCCATCATACATCTTTGAAAAGTAGCAGGAGCATTACATAAACCAAAAGGCATTCTACGATAAGCAAAAATACCATAAGGACATGTAAAAGCCGTCTTCTCTTGATCCTCCGGAGCTATCAAAATTTGATTGTATCCGGAATAACCATCAAGAAAACAATAAAAATCATACCCCGCTAACCTATCAAGCATTTGATCCACAAAAGGCAAAGGGAAGTGATCCTTACGAGTAGCGGCATTTAATTTACGATAATCAATACAAACACGCCAACCCGTCAAAAGCCTAGTAGCTATCACACCATCATGCTCATCTTTCACGATAGTCATCCCCCCTTTCTTAGCCACAACTTGTGTAGGACTAACTCATTCACTATCAGAAATAGCAAAAATCATCCCAGCATCTAACAATTTAAGGACCTCTTTCTTACTACTTCTTGCATAATTGGATTTAGCCTACGTTGATTTTGAACACATGGCTTATAATTATCCTCAAGCAAAATTCTATGCATGCAAATAGAGGGACTAATACCTTTTAAATCACTAATCGACCACCCAATCGCCGACTTATGCCCTCTCAAGACTCTCAATAATCTCTCAAGTTCCGAATTAGAAAGGTAAGAAGACACGATTACCGGATATGTGTCATTTTCTCCAAGATATGCATACTTCAAGTGCTCCGGTAAAGGCTTCAACTCTAACTTCGAGACTCCATCCTTCTTCTCTCCTTGACTTGTAGTTCCTCCCGATTCATCACGTCTCAACTCCAAAAATGCAGCTTCTCTCTTCGGGATTTCCCTACAACAATCCAACACATTAACACATTTAAATAATTTTTCTTGAAAAGGATCAAACGAAGAAGAAGCAAATAATGATTTTCGAACACATAGATCAAAAGGGTCTTCAGACGAGGAAGTAATCATGTCATTGTCGAAGGAAGCCTCGACAACTTCAATCACTTTACATTCCTCGATCTCACCATTCTCATCACTACTCTTCATCGCTTGATATATGGAAAATGTGATGCTCTTGTCGTCAACTCGGAGAGTAAGCTCGCCATTCTTCACATCAATCAATGCTCCTCCGGTCGCAAGAAACGGACGACCCAAAATTAACGGAACCTCCTTATCCTCCTCCATGTCAAGGACCACAAAATCAGCCGGGAAGATAAACCCCTCGACTTTCACCAATACGTCTTCCACAATCCCCTTTGGATAAGACAAGGATCTATCCGCCATTTGCAATGCAATCGTCGTAGGCCTAATCGTCCCAATCTCCAACCTCTTAAAAATGGATAATGGCATGAGATTAATACTCGTCCCCAAGTCACACAACACCTTCCCGAACCGCTTTCCTCCTATGATGCATGCTATTGGTGAAGCTCCCGGGATCCTTGCGTTTGAAAGGCATCTTCTTTTGGATCATAGCACTACACTCCTCCGTCAAATTCACCTTCTCATACGCCTTGAGCTTCTTCTTCCTAGATACCATGTCCTTCAAGAACTTGGCATATTTAGGCATCTCCTGCAATGCATCAACAAGAGGAATATTTATTTGAACCTTAGTAAATATTTCACGAAATTTGGCATATTGTTCGTCAATTTTTTTCTTTGCAAAACGTTGAGGAAAAGGTAAAGGAATATTAGAAGTAGAAGTATTAGAAGTAGATATTGGCTTCTCAGCCCCTGTAACTGACGATTTTGGGGGCTCCATTACTACTTCCTCTACTTCTTCATCTTCCTTGCTTTCCTCATACACGACTTTTCCCGACTCATCAGACGGCATCCTCGGGCCCTCATACTCCGTGCCACTCCTCAAACGAATGGCTTTGCATTGCTCCTTCGGATTCACCTCTGTGTTGCTCGGAAATTGTCCCTGGCGATGTTGACTCCCAACTGCCGTGGCCAATTGCCCAATCTGCTGCTCTACCGACTTCAGTTGATTCTCCATTGACGCAACCCGTGCGTCATTCGCACTCAGTAATTGTTTTCTCTGATCCATAAATGATTTTGTCTGATCCATAAATGATTGTGTGCCAGTCATGAATGAGGCTAGCACATCTTCGATTGGTAGCTTCTTTGGCTCGTTGATGACCCCATTGGTCACCGAAAATCCTGGAGGTGGCTGTAGAGCATTATTCGGATTTGCATACGAGAGATTGGGATGATTCCAGTTGCCTTGGTAATAAGTGTTGCCCGCTTGAGGCCCTCGAAAATTTCCAAAATTTCGATTATTCACATAATTCACGCCCTCGACCGGTTCCCCGACTCCTACGCTATCAGTCTTTATTCCTTGCAAGTTATTCATCAACAATGCTACTACATTAGCCGCAATAGATGACGCTGAGTCCGTCTCATTAGTCGCCGCGACCCTCCTAAGCATAGTCCTCTCAACCGGCCATTGATAGCTATTCGAAGCCATCTCCTCAAGAATCCGCTTTGCGTCATTTGGTCGCCTTCCCAATAGAGCACCTCCAGCTGAGGCATCCACCATGGCCTTCATCGGGCCACTCAATCCATTGTAGAAGTAGCAAATCTGGTGCTCCTCCGAAAAACCATGCTGTGGGCACGTCCGAAGGAGTTGCGTGTAGCGCTCCCAAGCCTCATATAAAGGCTCGTTATCTTGTTGCTTGAATTGAGTGATCTCAGTCTGAAGTCTCAACATCTTACTTGGTGGGAAGAACTTCAAGAGAAATTTCTGACGCATTTCCTCCCACGATGTCACTGTCCCGGTTTCCAGAGAGTTGTACCAAACCTTCGCCTTATCTCTAAGAGAGAAAGAGAAAAGGCGGAGGCGAATAGCATCCTCCGGAACTCCATTGTACTTCACAGTACTACATATCTCCAGAAATTGCGCCAGGTGTGCATTCGGGTCCTCGATAGCACCTCCCCCAAACTGCTCTTGCTGAACCATACGAATCAAGGACGGGCTCAACTCAAAAGTGTTAGCAGCAATTCTCGGCCCGTGACCTCCTCCATATACTTGGTCAGCTTGAGGTTGGAAGATGCTCCGGACCGGTGGTCCTGTCTCCTGTTGAGCCTGCTGCTCGGCTAGCTGGCGTTGTAGCTCCGCCAGTTGCTCTTGGAGCTGTCTGTACCTCTCTTCATCTTGTTCCTCCATTGCACCTCTCAGTCGTTGTTGTAGTCTCCGGTTTGCGTTGTTCCTTCGGCAACTAGCTTCAATCTCGGGGTCAAGTTTTGCGGGTGAACTCCCACTAGACCTCGTGATCATGCAAATACCTGTTAAAATACACAAACCAAAAAGGATGCAGGTAGGAACCAAAGTATAAAACAAAAATAAAAATGACTTAAGTAATATCTACCCGTCTTCTTCTAATATTAATTAATTTTAACAAAACAATCCCCGGCAACGGCGCCAAAAACTTGTTCGCAAAATATTTTCACTACCCGCAAGTGTACGGTATAGCTATAGTGAGTGGCGAGCAAGGTCATATTCTACAAAGATTGTTGTCAAAATAACTAAGTATCAAAATGTAAACGGTTAAATATTATTCAGTCCAATGCAAATTTATATGGTGATTTTATTCTAAACTAACGAATGATTGCAAAATATATTCTAACACTAATGAAGGCTTGTTCTAAGATAAATCAAGTATGAGAAAATAGATTCTAGGCTATGCTTTCCTCGGGATTATTCTAGCAAAGATTAATTATTCATTCAAACCTTATTTAATTCTACCATTCGTAGAGATAATCGCTAAAGTAATTTACACCTTTCTCTCCAACAAGTTAAATCGTAGATATTAATTGTTATCTATCTCCTCTCGGTCTCAAGATGAACAATCAACTCCCATAAGCTCCTAAGATTTTAGTTCTCTCGCAAGATTCTATCAACCTCTCGGTCTGTTTAGTTTCTTACGTTATGCATTTCTCAATTCTAGCAATCAACTATCTCCTCTCGGTCTCAAGTCAATCACAAATATGCATAAATACGGGCCCTTATATTCACACAATTAATAAAAGCACAAGAAATTGATAAACGAATGATAAACCGGAATGAATAAATAAAATCACTTCATAAAATAATCCGAGTACTTGCAAATCCTAGAATCCCTAAAAGGTTTAGCTACTAAACATATTCTCAAAACTCAAAATAAATAAATCCATGAGTTCAATGAAGAAGGAAAAGAGAAAAGAAAGAAGAACTATTGTCGCCGTTAGTTCCCGAATCTTCAATCTTGACTTCCTTGAATCCCTTGTGTGTTTTGTGCTTTCTCTAGGCCTCCAATGGTGTCCAAGTCCCCAAAAACGAGTTCCTAAGGCCTCTTTTATACTGTAGGACGAATCTGGGTCGAAAAAGGGAAGAAATCGCACAAGAATTCTATTCCTCGTTGAACTAGTCTGCGCGTCACACGAGTCGTGTCACATGCCACATGAGTCGTGTGACTTTTCCCAATGTTTTAGTAAACTTCCAGACTCACACGACCACCCACACGACCGGGTCACACGAGTCGTGTGAGGCCACACGAGTCGTGTCTCAACCCACACGACCCGTGTGAAATAGCCGCAACTGCACTTCTTATTTTCTCAACCCACACGACCCGTGTCACTACCCACACGAGTCGTGTGACCTCTTCTGCACCCGTTTTTGCCGTTTTTCGTCCCGATTCCATTTTCAACGCTTTTCCGGGCATATTTCCTGCAAAACCAATGACAAAAACACCTCCATCATAGATTAATAAATCAAACAAAATGGTGCACAATCACACGATAACCAAGGCCTAATATCACAATATATCACTCATAATGCATGAAAATATGATGAATGTCATAGTTAATATCTCAATATCTACACCATAACAGTTACTGATGAAGACATCAAATCAAACAGATAGCATGTTCCAGCAATAATCAAACACACAGATGAGACACACTTCAAGACACACTCCAAGACTTGGGCAGTCCATACCATCACACAAACACACACACACTAACAAAGCCATGAAAAAAAAAATATATATTCTACCTCCTCTGCACCTTACGCCTCCTCGACTGCGCCTTCTCCCACTTCCTCCTCGGTACCACCTTGCCCTTAGGCCTCAGCTTCAACTCCGGCGAAAAATCGTAATTCGGATCCCTCATCTTTGCCTGCACTTCCTTAAAAAACTCCATGTTCAGCTTCTTCGGCCCACCCTTCTTCATCTCCTCGTAGTCCGGCCCTGACACGATATTCTCAAACACCCCAATCAAAACATCCAAATCGCTCATCACCTCCCACACATTCACATACCGCCCGTCCGGCCCCTTTCTCAGCTTCCTCAGCGCACTCTGCACCGCCAGCTTGCGCGCACGCTTCCCTGGAGACATCTCCTCATCCTCCGTATTATCTTCGTCTCTCATCGTCTGGGCCAGCGTCCGGTGCTTGGGCTTCTCGTCGAACTCGAAAAGCCGGTCGATGTACTCGTCGCTGCGCTCGTTGGGGATGGGATCAGTAGGGACGTCGGCCTCGTCGTCGCCCTCGTCGCCGGTCCATAGGGATTTCTCGTCGTCGCTGTCGGCGTTGGGGGACCAGATGCTGCGGAGCTCGTCGCTGTCGTCGGCGTCGACTCCGGGTTCGGAACGGGCACGGGCCCGTTGCTTGGCCTTTTTTATGTCTTTCTTGAGTTGGATGTTGGGGTTGGAGTTGGGGTCGTTTTCGTCGTCCTCGCTGGCGGTCCAGAGGTGGTCCTCGTCGTCTTCCATCTGGCGGGCCCACTCCTCGCGGAACTCTTTGGGGTTCTTCAGGAGTTTGCCGCCAAAGAGGTCGTAGCGAGGGGGTCGACTGCCCCGGGTGTACGATTGAGCATCTGTGGAAAAGGGTTAGTAATGTGATTATTATTATTATTAGGCATAAAATTGCATGTTAATGCGCCACCTTTCATGTTTTTGCAATTTAATCACCACTTTTGAAATTTTGAAAATTGATGCACCACCTTTACCATTTTTGCAAATCGATACATGAATGACGGTTTCGTTGATTCGAGAAATTTCAAAGGTAGTGATTAAATTGCAAAAACATGAAAGGTGGTGTATTAATATGCAATTTTGCCTTATTATTATTACTATTGAAAAGAAAGAAAAATACGAAGAGGAATAGGAGAAAGGTGTAATTGTTCATTGAGGACTTAACACAAACAGATAGGGTGCATAAGTTTTGGAGGTGAGTGAAAGAAAGTGTTACCTTGGAAAATTGGATTGGAGCGAGGAAGAAGGTGTGGAGATTGGGAAATGAGATTAGAAGAATATATCTGTGTTGGGGGACAAACAGAAACGACATGGTTTTGGAGTTGGGTTTTTGCGAGGGTGCTGAGAGAGGGTAGGCGGGAACACAGCCTCCGGGCCATTATATTATACATTTCTAATCTTCTATAGTGTCTCAACGGCGAATGTGGTATTAATGAGCCTATCTGCGCGGTTGATATTTCCTAAATAAGTATCACTCAAGAAACAAAAAGAATTAAGGACGAACGAAGACTCCTTTTTTAACAGACTATCTTGACAAGTTAAGATCATGGTTCTATATCAAATAAACACTTGAACCTCAAATGGTGAGGTAGCAACTTTTCATGCTAGTTATCGGAGCATAAATTCTAAGGGGAGAGTGGATATAAATTAAAACTATTTTTTATTTGATTTTGAGTTAAAATAAGTTAATTATAAATAAAGTTGATTGGGTGAATGATCGAGTGTGATTTTGAGTTTGGATTAAAATAATATTAAAAATATAATAATTAAAGTTGATGCGATGTAAAAGTATAAAAGATGTTATTAGAAATGATAGAAATATGTGAGTGAATAAATAATGAATTATAGTTGAAGTAATGTGAGAATGTTTAATTGATAGTATTTAGTTATATTAATAACAAGTATGAGTTAAAGTTGGATTAAAGTTGAGTTGCATTTAAAAAGTGTGAGAGCTAAGTTGAATTAAAATTGAGTGAGATATTGAATTAAAATTTAAAAAGTATGAGAGCTAAGTTGAATTAAAATTGAGTTAGATATTGAATTAAAATGTGTGAAAAAAATTATTCATTGTTTGTCCCATTTTTGTTGCATTTTTCCTTGTTATTTTTCCTTTCTTTTTCCCCCATATTAGGTCTTTTAGTTAGTTTTTATCTCATTTTGTAGTTTATTGCGTGTTTTCCTCTATCTTGGTTTTTCTTGTTTATATTGTTGAGTTAATAATCATGGAGATATTGCAAAAGTGCTCTAGTGTGTTTGAATTTGCTTTCATTTTGGTTCACTGGATATGGCGCTTGCTTTTCCATAACAAATTATTTGTTTATTCGGAGAATGCCACAATTATTGCTTCTTTGTATTGAATATTATTGAACTATTTGAATTCCTAATCCTAGTTAATTTATATATATTTTGGATTTTGTTTTATCTTCTATTTGAAACTTGAAATGGACTTCATTTAACCAGAAACATGCATTAAAAATCATGGCATTATATAGTTTGTTGTTTTGTATTCTTCTCTAATTAGTACTCCATCCTATATACATGCAGAGGCAACAAAAATACAACAAGATGTATGTATAACTAGATATTATAATTAAAACTATAAGTTAAATAATAAGTATATCACAATTTATAAATATAATCATTAGTAGAACAAACATTATAGTTATAAATAATTTTACTTATATATGAATCACTACTAATAGTTAAACGGACTTGAAGCACTACTAATAGTTAAAAAGACTTGACTCGGCCTTCGCTCGAATTAGTACACTTGGAAGTATCTTCTTTTACCTCGGGCGGTCACCGAACCTACAAGAACTCAACACCGAAAGGGGGATTTTCCGACGAAGAGCCTCTGATGCCTAAGTCAATGAAAGGATGGAGACGATGAATAGCAATTTTGTATATAAAGTGTGAGTAGAGAATATAAACTGTAAACTAACCTACCACACCCATTTATAGCGATTTGGTGTCTTGCTCCCCAAGTCTGCTCAGAGGGCTTACCCTGCTGCCCAAGTTGCCCGTTCGTACGACCTGCAGTGTCTTAGACTGTCAAGCTTGTCAAATGTGCAGACGACCCAATCTTGTTGCGACACGTGGTCCAATCCTCCTATGGCGTAGTTCCCTAATTAGATGTCTTTTTGTCTTGCCGTGAGATCAGGTCCACGTCATCAGGTAGAACATCTTCTTCCACAGCTCCTCTATTGCTCATGAGCTCGACCCGACCTCTTGGTCCCTCAGGTTGAGCTCGATGTGAGCTCGTCTTGTGGTTGATGCCCCCTTCGGAAGGTTATCGTCGTGCTGGTTATTGTCTTTAGGTCGATACTTGGTCGCGGCTCGAGCTGCCTTGTTAATCCGATCTAGTTGTTTGGTTACATTGGTTCAGTTGACCCGGTATTTTATCTCATATCAACTACACAGATTGCGTAAACGTAATGAATAATATTTCTTTTTACAAATTTAAGGGGTTTGATCAATTAATTAGTTAAAATATATTAAAATTCTATTATTATTATAGCAACTATTTACAAAATTTTAAAGGATTGGTTATGTCATTAAAATTAAATAGGTACTTAAAAAATTGTGTAATGTGAGAAATAAAAAAGATAATATTAATTATAAAATAAATATCTTGAAGAAAAATTTTTGCTATGATTTTTTTATAAGTGTGTAACTTTCATAAACCTTTTAATGTAACATTATAATTAGCTAATATTAGTAGTGATTCTTATATGATAAAGTAGTTGAAAAATTATTGATACAATTAATTAATGCAAAATGTAATTTTGGTTTCCATAGTTTGATGTGTTGATCAACCAAAAATATGATTTTAGTGTGGTTAATAAGGTAACTAAGCTTTTAAAATCGAATATATTCACTTAAATATGAGCGGAAGTGAGTGGAAACGAGGTCGAATTCTCGTCTTTAATGATGTATTTAATGGGCGAATCAATGTCTTTTACAGAGAGAATTTTTCTGTCCCAATATCAAATGGATTCCTAGGACTATTTAATAGCACGATATGCCCGATTACTGTTCATCGGGTTACATCAATTTAATGTCGAATGACAGGCATTTAATGCGGGCATGCTACCAGACGAACCTAGAGATCATAGGTCTGTAGAGATGACGTGCGCGTCCCATCGGTCATCAAGTGGGATTATCATAACAGTTGATCGTATTTGCTCCCTTCCGGATATGCGATGCCTTGGGAATGCCAGAGTTGACAGGTGCAACGACCTCAGGGAGGAGAAAAAACCATTCCAGCACGAAGATAGGCTACACTCAAAAAGCGTAGGCCCTAGGTGAAAAACATGGTACGAAAACAGCAGTGCGCCTTCAGATACCGACCACAGCACCCTTCTGCTTCCTGAAATCCTTCTTCATAAAGAGTCGAAGCTGGTACTTAGCGTGACAGCGGCGCATCGCGGTCCTATTCTCCGGAGAGGGATCTAGATCGTAAGCACGCTCGACATCAGCATATGCATTCTGAGTTGCAGAGAGGCGCTGAGAGAGGTCTCCAAAAACATCCCAATTCCACTATTTCAGTCTGTGCCGCAGTCTCCCGAGCTTGGCCTCCAGGTTACGCATCTCGAAGATCCCAGTCGGCTGCAGTCAGGAGACCCCGACAGTGTCATGGAAAGTGTGGTGTCGAATCCTCATGATTTGGATTCTAAAAGAGGAGCGACGGGGTTCTGCGAAAAGGACACCTGATGAGGAGAGGAGCATGGTCCGACTCAATTCGAGGATGGTGTTTGACGACCGTAACCGCAAAAACCCTCACCCAAGCATCGGAGAACAAAGCACGACCGAGCCTCTCCTTGACACAATCACGCTCCCAAGTGAAGGGAGAGCTTAGAAACCAGCGTCAATTAACTCACATTCCGCCGCTGCTTGAGAGAAATCCCCAATCTCCATAGAATGGTCAAAACGGCCACCAATGCATTCATCGGTATGCAAAATCAGCGCATACCATCCACGGTAATCCTCCATAGTTTCAACAATCTCATGCATGGTGACCCAAAGACAGTAGCACCCGACCCTTGCATAACTGAGGTAAACCAAGTGTGGAAGATGGGCGGCAGAAAGCTCGACGTGCAGCACCTGTACGGTGTCATGGATGACCCAACAAGTGTACTCACACGAGTGAAAGAACCAGATCTTATTAGAGATGTTTCCCACGCCAGAGTGAAAACTAAGGCGGCGTGAGTATAAGTCAAAAGAAAGGTTGTGGGTCATGAGCTCGAGAAAAGCAACGAAGTCGAGCCCATGGTTACGGACAAATGAGTTAATATGTGCGAGGGTGGCTCTATTTGCCAGCCCACGGGCATTTCAAGTTAGTGATGTGACCGACATATCAACTGTCGGTGATGCTATTCGACAAGGTCCGCCTGTGGCTAGGCTGAATCGATCCACCAGTGTGGGATAAAGTCCGTCTAGTCGAGCGCTGCACAGTCCTGGATCTTGTGCGAGGTCGACTACAGTCGGGGCTCTCAAAGAATGGTCCTGAAGCTGCTTTCCCTGCTTCTGAGCATCGAAAATAGGTTGAGCCCGGCTAAGAGCGCAAGCCATCTCAAGAGTGGAGATGGGCCCAATGGCAGGACATGAGCATCCACGGTAACGTGCATAAAAGCGTCACTGGAAGTACGCACTAAAAAGAGCTCACTCTCGGAGGAAATAACAGTGGTCGCCTCTGCCCCAGCCTGGAAATCAGCAATATGAGCGAAACGTGAGCCCTGAGATCTCTCCTCAGAGGCATCATGCTCACTGGAGGAAGCCACGTCTCGAGAGCTGGCGTTGTGAAAGGGGGTCGACTCGATGCTCTCAAAGGGGCCTACCTGATACGTCTCATCATCCAAGAGGTCATCGTCGTCAGGGG
>BKCP01009403.1:939121-955434 GCA_008636005.1 Striga asiatica | reverse complement strand
AGAGGAATTTGTGGGTGCGGTAAAAGGAATTTAGGTGCGGTAATTAGTAAATGAATTTATAAATTCGTGAATGAAGAAGCTATTTGGCCTGTTTGTTTTTCATTTTTTTTATTTATTTATTTATTTATTTTTTGATAGGATTGTGATGCCTGGTGGATAGATTGCAGTGATAAATATAAGCCAAAATTGCACCTCACATCGTGACTTTATCGACTTTTATACTTCTGTCACGACTTTTGAACTTTGGCACTTCGATATCCAACCTTTGAGTTTTTGCAAGACCAGGCATTGACCAACTCGTCGGCCGACTGATGCCATCCTGTCCGGCAACTTAATCCAACGTGGCAACTGACGTGGATTATATTCCTCAGGCCTAAATTACACGCCAGATCGAACGACAACGTGGCACTGATATGTATAAGTACCTGAAAATTTTCATTTATTACATAATAAATCAAAAACAGATTCTAAAATCCTAACCCTAAATCAAAATCGAAATCCAAAATCCCTAAGTTCTTTTCATTCTTTCTTCGACAAAAATCCCAAAATTTACGTCGACAAATCCAAAAGCCATTGAAGAACCGTACAAATTCTCGGCAAATCCGCATTTTGTGAAGAAAGCTTGAAATTTTTGAAGACCCCATCGAAGAACCCTAAAAATTCTCGGCAGATCCCCATTGAAGATAGCAGACAAGTATGAAATAACTCTTCTTCTTTTTTTTCTTTATTTGCTGAATATTAGTGCATTATGTTTTATTTATTCAAAATAGATAGATTAGGGTTTATATATATGTGGGGTATGTGGAGTACCTTTCTGATTTCTGAGATAAATTTCGTTAATTCTGTTTTTCAGCAAAAATTTATCAATCTTTTTTAATCACGGTGGGAGTTTTGTTATGTTGGATAATACGATGGAAGTATTTTGGAGGAGACGTTCATATCATGCATGGTATTGATCTTGACAGGTTTGGGTATTTGGATTTAGTAGATGAAATTGAAAAACTTGGTTACACTGAGGTTGGCAAATTGTATTACAAGATCCGCGGGGAAATGGGATTGGTTAGTTACATAAATATCCACAATGATGCTACTTTGATGGATATGATTGGGAGTTTGGAACCCAATAAATTTTATGCTCATGTTTTTGTTGATGGTGGGAAAAAAGGGCAGAATAAGATCAATGAAGCAAGTAAAGGTGGTGATGCTGTTGAAAAGGCAATTGAAGGTAGTGATGCTGTTGAAAATGCAGTTGAAGGTGGTGATGGTGGTGAAAAAGAAGGAACCAATGTTCAACCTCGTATGAATACCCATGATGATGTTGTTGATGATGTAGATGATGATTATAGCCCATCAGATTGCAGCTCTACCGATGATGGACTTTCTGAGGCTGACTTGGGAACTGATGAGGAGGAGTACCTTTTAGCAAGGAAAAAAAGGTTCTTAGGTGCCAAGGAAATGAACAACAACACACAAGCTAACTCTCGAAGTGATCCAGAGTTTTCAATACCCACTAATGGTGATGAAAGTGAACCATGCAGAGAGGATGCATCAGAATATGGAGACTCGGATGAGATTGACTCACAAACATCATTGTCAGATGATGTTAGTGAGGATACTGAAGATAGAAAAAGAAGGAAAAAGATGAAAATGGTGGTGTATGACCCAAACTGTGATCACAAGGCATTGACATTTGAGCTTGGAATGAGATTTCAGAACATTACTCAATGTAAAGAGGCCATTCAGAGTTATGCTGTGTATAATGGGTGTAATATCCAGTTTTGGAGAGTTAATCATCATCAGGTTGAAGCCAAGTGCATTGAGGGTTGTCCTATATGCTAGTGAAATCAAGGTTGAAGGAAGAGTTGCTGTAAAGACTCTTATTTCAAAGCACACTTGTACCAGGGACATGAGAACAAGACAAGCCAATGCTAGGTGGATTGCCAAAGAATGTACCAACAGATTTAGAAAGAAGCCAAGAATGAAGGTTGCAGAGTTAGAGGAGTACATACTTGACAAGTA
This sequence comes from Striga asiatica, assembly GCA_008636005.1. Taxonomy (NCBI): domain Eukaryota; kingdom Viridiplantae; phylum Streptophyta; class Magnoliopsida; order Lamiales; family Orobanchaceae; genus Striga; species Striga asiatica. The sequence continues at coordinate 953,415 of BKCP01009403.1, read as the reverse complement.
TGTTGTTCAACCTTCAAAATGGAAGTTGTATAGAGCAAAGAAGAAGTCACTGAACATGATTAGAGGATCTGAAGAAGAACACTATAAATGTTTAAGAAGCTACATAGCTGAGTTGATGAGAGTTGATAGGGCTGGGAAGTTTGAAGTTCTTTTTGAAGAGGGCAGCATGTTCAAAGCCATGTATATTGGGTTTAGTGCATTGAGGGATGGTTTTTTACAAGGATGCAGACCAGTGATTGGACTGGATGGCTGCTTCTTGAAGACAAGTTTAGGAGGTGTCTTGTTGTGTGCAGTTGGCAAGGATGGTAATAATCAAATATACCCAATTGCCTGGGGAGTTACCTCCATGGAGAATGAATTTACTTGGTCTTGGTTCTTGGAGAAACTTCTGCCAGAGCTGCAAATAAGAGATGGTTGGGATGGACCTTCATTAGTGATCAACAAAAGGTTAGAAAATTGCTTTAAATACTGTCAATATTCATTTAATTAACATTCTGCATATATGCTATTTTGTTTATTCAAATGTTGTCCTCTTGTTTTATATTGATATTGCAGTGTCTTATGAATGCTGTCAAGAAATATGCACCACATGCTGAGCACAGGAATTGTGCTAGGCATGTGTACATGAACTGGAAGAAAGCTAATAAAGGCCAGACTTTGAAGAACTGTTTTTGGAAGCTTGTGCATAGGACATATGAGGCTGAATACAAGGAAGCACTTGAGGATTTGAAGGCAGTAGATGAGAGTGCCTTCAAGGACTTCTTTGAAAAGGAGACTTTTAGGTTCTGTAAGTGTTTTATTTCGCAATCTCCTAAATGTGATATGATTTTGAATAATGTTTGTGAAACATCCAATAGCACCATTGTGAAGGCTATAAAGGAACCCATTGTGCAGATGTTACAAAGCATTAGAAGTTATGTCATGGAGAGGCAGCATAAAAAACTTAAGTTAATTTGTGGCATCACTAATAAGATATGTCCTAGAATTAGAGTTAAGGTTGAGGATAATAAGTATAAGAGTAGGCTTTGTATTACCAAGCCAGCCTTAGGAGAAAAAATCCAAGTTCAGTTGTTAGAAGATCAGTTTGTTGTCTCTTTGAGAGAGATGACATGCACATGCAGATCTTAGGATGTTAGTGGGATCCCTTGTGTTCATGCATGTGCAGCAATACACTGGATGAAGCATGAATTCATAGACTATGTGCATCCTTATTACTATGTTGAGAGGTATATTGCTGCCTATTCAAAAGGACTTGAGCCTCTCAATGGTAAGAAAATGTGACCTGAAGCAGTTGGTTATCCAATCAAATCACCTTCTCTAAGAAGGATGCCTGAGAGACCAAAGAAAAATTCAAGAAAAAGGGCACTTGAGGAGGAAGCAAAGAGTAGCACAAAGCTAAAAAGGTTTGGATTGCAAATGATTTGCTAAAATTGCTTCAAAACTGGTCATAATAGGAAGTCATGTACTAATGCCCTGGTTGAGAACCCAAAAAAGGTAAAATTAATTCAAATTTTAAATATTTATTCAAAATTCATTAGTGAATTTCTTTTTATAATCTTTTTTTTTTTATATACAGGCTCAAAGGAAGAAAAAAAGTGTAGTGTCACATGCCACTGCAGCTGAGAATCCTCCACCAGCTCCACAATCTGGTAGGAAAAAACCAAGAAGGAACCCTGTGAGGATGACTCAGACTGAACCAGCTCTTCAATCTGCAAATGATCATGGAAGTCAAATACATAAAGAAAGAAATTTGGTAACTTTTATGCTTTCTATTGTTCTTTTGATTTTTACTGAAGAATATTAAAATAATTTTATATTCTTATGGACAGGCAAAAAAAGGTTATGGAGTTTTGGTGTCTGAGCAGACTGGAAATATTTACCTGAGGGTATATTATCTTTAATTAGACTTGTTTTCTATTCTTGCAACTTTGATATTAAAGTCATGTTTTATTGTTTCTTTGCTCATATTTACACTTGTTTCAACAGATGTCCACTGAGAAAATGGTTCATCTTGTTCGTGGAGGATCATCATCTAGAGGTGGGAGCAACGGCAGTGCCAACCGCAGTGGCAGTGGCAGTGGCTATGGCAGTGGCAGAGGTCAGAGAGGGAGGGTTCAAAGAGGAAGAGGTCAAAGAGGAATGGGTCATACCACTGGCACTCAAGAGAGTGCAGCAAATTAGTTTTCTGCATTCTTAATGGGATTGTTGGACAAATATTAGGTTTTGGTAGGAAGTGTGTAACAATGATTGTTGGTTTTTGTTGGATTGTTGAACAGATGTTGGTTTTGGTTGAATTGGTGAAAAGATGTTGTTTGTTAACAGTAGGAACAAGTATTTTGGTTGGTTTTGGTTGGTTGTTGAACATATGTTTTTGTTGGTTTTAGTTGAATTTCTGAAATTGAATGTGTTGGAATTTTTGGTGTTCTTCATTATTGGTTGTTCTTGGTATTAGTTTGACAAAGATTATGGTTATTGGTTTGATTAGAAATCACATAAGTATAGGTTGGATTGTTGGTGCTGGTGGTCTTCATTAATCAGTATTGTATGTACAGTGGTCATATTGATTGTTCTTCCAACATAAGTATATCTTGAGCATCTTCAATGCACAAAATTTACCCAAATTGCATCAACCAAAACAAATTTACACAGTGCACTTCTTCATTAAAATTTAGTCAAATTGCACAAATTTACACACTGCACTTCTTAGCTAGAACAAACTTTCAACACAAAATTTCTTGAATATACTTTCTCTTAACATTAAGCATACACATTGCACCAATATAAAACCAACACTTCCCCAACACATCAAGAATACACTGTCACAACACCACATCTTAGGAAATTCATAATTCATCAACATAATTCATCATGAACATTAACACAATGCAGTTGAAAATTCATAATTCATCAACATAATTCATAATCATGACCCAAAATAATTCATCAACCTCCTCAACAGAACCATTACTTCTTAGGAAATTCTACTTCAACATTAACACAAGAAAAAAACATGCCAACATGAACATAACCAATGCAGTTGGAAATTTGTTTTCCTTCTTAAGGATTGAGTCGATTAATTCCTCCAATTTAGCATGTTTCATTTTCAGCTCTGACAACTCTATAGTCATCGTTTCCAATCTTGACATTATCACTTCCAACTCCTCTTCTTTGCATTTAAAATCTTCTCCCAAAACTTTTTTTTTCATTCTTCAGCTTTAGGAAATCAGCCTTTTGGAAGGGTGTCATGTCAGGATCAAACCATAAAAAGAACCTACAATCATTTGACTAAATCCAACGAAAATAATCAAAATTAAAAAAAAAAAAACGTGAAGAACAAGTGCAAAAATTTAAATAAAAATGAATTGATGTTGTCGGCAGTTGAAAACTCTTACGTTTTGAAGTGAGAAACGATAGTATCTTCGATTCGGATTTCTTTCAGTGTGCGAGGTCATCAAATCGGCCTCAAGTCCATGATAACAATGGATTTTTGCATTGGTTGCACTCCCTCTGGAAGGTCCACTATTCGTCGAGCTACTCGCCATTGGGATTCTGGTAAGTGGTCGAGAGTTTTGGATCGGGCAATTGGGATTTGAATAAAAATTTAAGGAGTTTAGGGTTTTGATTTTGGAAAGTGAATTTTAGGGATCAGGCAATTGGTTTTGAATTTAGGATTTTTAGTGTTTTGATTTTATGGAAACGTTGTCGTCCGATTTGGCGTGTAATATAATCCACGTCAGTTGCCACGTTGTATTAAGTTGCCGGACAGGATGGCATCAGTCGGCCGGCGAGTTAGTCAATGCTTGGTCTTGCAAAAAACTCAAAGGTTGGGTATCGAAGTGCCAAGGTCCAAAAGTCGTGACAGAAGTGCAAAAGTCGATAAAGTCATGATGTGAGGTGCAATTTTGCCTAAATATAAACTTGTATTTGTTATACGTGATTGATTGACGGTTGGGATAATTTTACGTCACAAGTAATGACATGGAAATTGAATGATCATTTTCTTACTCATTCATTATCTCATGATGGATATATTTTTGGAAAGGAATTACCATTCAAATAGGAATGGCAAAATTCATATTCATGGGATTAGCCATTCCATAATTAATGAAATATTTTCTCATTCTCATGTTTGTAGGAATCATTTTTTCAAAAAATAAAATTAACAATAATTATAAAAAATAAATATATAATATATATTATAAATCATGATTAAAATATATTAAATAAAATTATTTTCAAAAATAAAATTCAAATAAAAAATTTGAAAACTTACTTTGATTTATTGTTTAATTAGATATATTAAATATTTATATAAAAATAAAACTAAAAAAAGCATTTATATATAATTTAAAAATATATTATTTTATTTTTATACATCATATTTATTATATATTTATTCATAAATTGAATTATAATATAGAAAATTATATTCGGCAACATATACTTATAAGGGTTTATGTAATGATATATTTGTATTAGTATATATATATATATATATATATATATATATATAGAGAGAGAGAGAGAGAGAGAATGGAACATATGAGAATGGTAGATAATGAAAGAAATAAGAATGATCATGGACCATTGGATTGATCAAGTCAATGACTATGATCAAGTCAAATATTAATAATAGCAGTCGAACATGGGATAGCATTACAGTAAATAAATGGACATATTATGGTCAAATATATGTATTTGACCACTTAATAAGGATAAATATGTCATTTATCACAATTTCACTTGCAAGTGGGACCCACCCAAAACCCACTCACCGTCATCGTCTCACCTATCTCCCTCACACACACACACGTTTCTCTCTCACACACACGCAATCAAAGCACACACACAATCACGCACATATGCTCTGCATCACTCACACAAACACACACGTTTCTCTCTCTCACACACACGCAATCAAAGCACACACACAATCACGCACATATGCTCTGCATCACTCACACAAACACACACACATCACACATACACATAAACGACGCACGCACACATCCCCTACATCTAGGGCGCCGGCGAAGTCGCCACCGCCTAATTCCTCGGCATACCCGACCTCCGCCGGACCAATCGACGCAGCTTCCGTCTTCAGTTGGACCCCAACTTGACCACTGCACACACTAGGTCTCAACCTCGTCGCAGTTTCAGTCCGTCGCCGCCGTCTTCCCGGCCCGTCCCGTCGCCGCTGTTATCATCTCCGCCGCTGAAACGGTCCCGTCGAGCTCCACGATGACATTCACGGCCACCAGACCCGACGTCACTCCGGTCAGGCGCGGCCACTAGCCAGTCTAGTTCCACTTTGGCCGTCACAGCGAGTGCCATCATGTCGGCAGCGGAGAGTAAGTCATGAAAATATTTTTGGTTGGTGAAATCAAAGTATCCGATGATGGAGGCGTCTGACATCGGAAAGATGGTCGCCGGACAGTGTGAGGTCTTCCGGTGGCCGCAGGGTAAGTTCCTCGACGACGGCCTGGGCAAGAACAGTGGATTGATTTTCAGATTTATGATAGGGCCTTATTTTTGTAAATTTGAAAAGTTTTAGGGGCATATGTGCTAATTTGTATTTAATCAAATTTTATTAAGATTTAAATATTTACATTTAGGGCATGATTGTATATAATTTCTACAGTAAATATCCCACTCAAAACTCAAATTTAACTCAACTTTAACTCAACTCCACTATCTCTAATATTATCAATATAATTAAATAATATCAACCAATCATTCTTATACATCACATCAATTTTAATTCACTATTCACCCACTCACATAATTTTAACTAACTATCATTTCCAATCATTTTTTCTTACTTTTACATCAAATCAACTTTATTTATTTTACTTTAAATATTATTTTAATATATCCACTAACAACTAACCATACTATTTTTTTTCAAACTTAACTATAGTTCAAAAAAAACTAGTTTTTTACTAGTTGAATTTATATCCAATCACCCCCTTAATGTTCAGGCGCACGATTCAAAGTAGCCCACCCTTTTGAATCCCACCCACTATTCATTGTATGCTGCATAATACTGGCACATTTAATAAAAAAACTAGAAAATTATTTCTTGAAAAGTCATAACCAATAATTTAATATGAAATTAAATGTTGTTTGGTAGGTTGTGGGCCTTGTGGCCGTTATATTCCATATGCATAATTTGTACCCAATTGTCAATAATAACAATAATTAAATGAATAAATATATAATATTGTAGTTATTATGTAGACGTATTTTTTGTTTGCTTGTTTGATTTGTGGCTGGAAAATAATAACTCTTTACATTAAAAATATAATAATAAAATTAATATTTTTTTATATAGTGCGGTTGTTCGGTTTTCTAAATAAAAAAAAAAGATATCAAACCGGCATAATCAAATTTTTAAAAACAAAAAAAATGGCAATTGAAACGAGATTTAAAAAAATTGAAATAAAATTATTAGTTTGGTGGAAAATATTCGATATTGTGCAATCCAATTATCAGTAATGTGTAATGCGTATAACCTTAATGTGCACTCACAATACTTGAAAATATATAAAATAATAATATATTTCATATAATACGGCCATTTAAGTTATTTTGGTTATCTTAAAAAAATAAAGCCGACATCGAACTAAAATAGTTGCGATTTTAAAAATAAATATAACTAATCGAACTAAAATATAAAATTTTAAATAAAAAAAATTAATTTATTCGGTTTCAGTAGCTATTATGTAATTGATAGTCATAAATGTGCATCTCGTCTAATAATATTGTGCACTCACATTGTATTCATTTTTTATGATTCACATTGAACCAAATTAAAAATGGACCGACATAATCGATTTATTCTATCAGTTAATCAAAATACCACAATTAATCACAATGATTTTTTATTTATATTATAAAAATATATTTAACATTTTATCATTATATTTATATATATACATATACCCATATAGATTTTTATTTTGTTTTTGTTAAAGACCTAAAATATATGTGCTAACAAAATATAACAAAATATACTAAATATTATGTCGTTCTATTTTTTTTAGATGTATTTGTGCGGTATTTTGTGGGAGTTATCGACATTAATTGTGGAATGTCATGATAAAATGCAATGTGTTGATTTACAAAGTGCAACGTTATGTTTTAAAAAGTGCAACGTGTTGATATATAAAGTGCACTACGGCAATTTTGTACGTTAGTATGCTTGTGTTTTCCGTATACGGATGATGTGATGGATGTGAAATTAGTACATAGATATAATTTTAGATTTATGATGTCTAGTATTTTGGCGGAATCTATTGCGATAATTCTGAATTACATAAAGTGCAATGTGTTGTTTTATAAAGTGCAACATGTAGTTTTGTAAAGTGTAACGTGCTGATATATAAAGTGCCCTACTTCATACAATCCGAGGAAGCTATCGCAATATTTCTGGATTGTATAAAGTGCAATGTGTTGTTCTATAAAGTGCAACATGTAGTTTTATAAAGTGCAACATGCTGATATATAAACTGCCCTATTTTATATGATTCGATATAAATTATGTGTTTTCTGAAACTAGATTTAGTATATATAATTTTACATCAAATTAACCTAAATAATTGGAATATTTCATATTTTATTTTTATAAAAAGTATACTTAGTATTTTATTATTTTTATATTATTTCTTGGTTAAAAATATAATATATAAATGTGTATAAAAAATATATATAAAAGATAACATTCTAAATATATTTTTATAAATTACAGATTTGCCTATGAATTAAATTGAAAATAATCAAAATTACTAAAATTACAAATAGGCCCCTCAAAATGATCTAATTTTCAAAAAAAAAAAATCAAAAAACCCCCAAAATCCGTAATCCTAATCTGCAAACTCCCGACACTCACCGTCTCCGGCTTTTCTCTGTCAATCCATCTCAGCAAGTACTGTCATCGTCCAATTTATCTCCGCCGCGTGGATAGTCATTGGAATCATGCGTGAAACATACCTCCACGGTGCCACCTCTCTCGACCGCTGTCGTGCGTCTAGAAATTCTCCGGTTCTTGTCGCTGGAGGAGACGGCCGTCGGAAAGGGATGCGGTCGAGATGGATCGACGGCTATAGAGATCGAACGCCAGTCGCCGGAAAAAGGATGCGGCCGCCATACCTTTAGCGATGGCCGCCGGGGGTGGTCGAGCATCTGGTGGTGGCAGGGTTCACTGTGTGTTCCGCCAGAAAGTGATGCGGCCGAGATGGAGCGATGGCTGTAGAGATGGAACGACGTTCGCCGGAAAAGAATGTGGCCGACGGACCTTGAGCGACGGCGCCGGCGGGTGGTCGAGCATCTGCTGATGGTCGGGTTCACTGTGTGTTTGTGTGTGCAGCCAGTGTGTGCGTCTATGTGTGTTGTGTGTGTGTGTGTGCGTCTGTGTGTGTGTGTGAGTAGTGTGTGTGTGTAAGAGATTATATATGTATTGTGTGTGTGCGTGTGTTTATTGTGTTTGTGCGTGTGTTGGGTGTGTGTGTGTGGCGTGTGTATGCGTGTGTTTTGTGTGTGGGGATGATGATGTGGCATGGTGATGTGGTAATGAGTGTAATAGTAATGTCCAAATTACCCTTAATGAAGATATAATTTTTGACTTTTTTTTAGCCAATAGATTATTCGATCTAATGACTACGATCCATTCTTATTTTTCGCATTAAGCATCATTCTCACCGGAGCGTGACCCTAATATTATTATATAATATATATGAGCGTAATAATACAATAATTTATTTATTAAAATATAGTATCTTTTTTTAAGAAATAAAATAATATTTTATTATTATCCTAAATAAAAAATAACATTAATATAAATATTATTTTTTTCTATAAAATAGTAATAAATGATAATAAAGAATGATAATGTCATTCCATTCATTTCTTATTCCTTCTGCATACCAAACGCATCAATGACAAAACTTGTTTTCATTCATTTCCCATAATCATTCCATTCTTCAACTCATTTCATTCCTACCGACTACCAAATTTCATTCCATTATACCAATCATGCTATTAGAGTATGTACAATGTTTTGGGTCTAATTTTGCTTACATGGCATGTAAATAAACTTTATTCTTGGATGACATGGACAAAATATAGACTAGGTCTCTATTTGAGTCTAAAATAGACTCAAGGGTAGACCGGGTCGCATTTTCTTACTACCATATTAGCAGAACCCAGTCCAATTACATTTGCATTAGAGTATATATTTTTCTATACTGGGTCTATTTCCTACGTGACATGTATATTTTTTAAAAGAACCCAAAGCATTGTGGATGCTCTTAGAGCATCTCCAATGGGTTGTTAATTGTAGAATATGTGGAAAAAGTTCAATAAAAAATGTCTCCAACCGTGAATGTCTAGATTCTATTCATAATGACATGGCAAGAGAGAGAATGAATATGCATTAACATAAATACAGCGGTAAGGAGCGGCCAAATGGGTTTTCGCATAGATCTATCCCACCTTTTGTTCGAGTTAACCAATGAGGTGGGCAACTAGTGAGTAGTGGCGTAGCTCATAAGCTTGTTCTACATGTAGAAGTCATGTTAGACATGATGAGTCATATTTTTTAAGTTGAATAAATAAACCACTGGAGGCTTTTATGTGTTTGAACATCTATTCTTCCACGTGGATGGAAGACCATCTATTTAATTGTCACATACACTACAATTCATGCTTACCATTGGAGATGCTCTTAGGCATCCACGTCCCACTCCATTCATTCAATCAAATTACATTCTCTCTCATCCACCTCATGTCCATATTCTCGTTCCACTAAACATCTTTTCATTTAAACATTCACTCACGTTCTCATTCATTCATTTAAATACATATATATAAGACTCATTATCCACTCATTCAATATAAATTTTAATATTTTTTTTTAATAAAAAAAATTAATATTTTTAAATTATAATAATACATTTTAAATGCATGAATTGGAACAGTTGCTAAATTTTTTTAGTGCAAAAGAATTTTAAAACTGATGTGTATTTATATGCATAAAAAGAATGGGGAGATAGAATACGTAAAATATTGATACATATTAGGAAGTTATAGATAAGCTATTAGCTATTGGTATTATATTGTTTCAAAATCTTCCAATTACAGGTTCTGATATGGTCACAAAATCGTCTCACTTGATGTTTTTGGTCTTTTTCTACATTATATTTGGGAATATAAAGGTACTTGAACTTTTTCCCATTTAATAGAAATTAAAGCTTAGTTNTGTTAGCAGTAGTGTTTAATTATTCCTAAGATTTTTTATATGTGGCACCTTTGTTTCCATTCATGCATAAATCTAATAACAATATATACAAATTGGTCATGCAACATATGTACATATATCAACGCTGCTCTACCACATCCACAGTACTACTACAGTGGGGGAGGTTGTACTGTAAATTACAGACGACATGGATTTTGCTTTATTAGTACTCTCATCCCTCAAATAAGGCTTATCAGTAACTAACATGTGAAGAATGTTATCCTATTCTTCTGCACAACATTAAGTTACGTTATCCTTGAACGGGCCAGAATCTTGTAATAACTTCATCACGAGTCCAGTCTGTAAATAATTCATTGACACTAGTTATACACGACATTAACAAACACAAAAATAAACGTATACGTTTTGTGTTTCAAGAGGGGTTATTTATAATTTTGACAGGTAACTAAACTAGCTTATTCAGAACAAGGCTGCACTGTACGGTATGTTTGGTAATTACACTGAGGAATAGAAACTACATTATGCGGGCGAAGGGACGATTTAGAATCAGATTTAAGAAAATGGAAATCTAAAAAGCGAAAACATTATCAAGTTAACTAAAGATGTACGGTAGACTTTTTAGAGTGGATGCTTAAGTAAATCCGAAGAAGAAAAATTAACATCAAGATACACAAAACCCACCTTTGAGGCTACACCCTCGTTACATTTTTCATCTGTCATTCTTAGTAATGCTCAGTGTACATATTGGAGTTCATTCACTCAGAGTTGGTGCTGGTGGAACTTAAACTATTTGAGTAACTCCACCTTATGTGAGTGCATGTACACCAAATTATGTATAAACTCCTGTTAGAATAATAATACAAATAATCTCAATTTAGTCTTAACATTTTGCATCATTATCCTAACCTACATTTTTTCCAAATAGCAAAATGATAGTTTCGCGGCATAGCTTATATTTTTAAAAGTCGAGGGATGCAACTGAATTTGATGATACAAGCACATTTTGTCAAGTCAGTGACTGCTGGACGGGAAGGATACTAGAACCGAATGTGAACATAACTAAACCTAAGGGTGGTTTTGTAATTTCAAAAATCAACTGGCGATTCCAACTTATTATTGAAGAAGGAAGGCAAACAAAACCCAGAGCAATTTCCAAGCATTCAGCACTAATTATCTAAAGCACTATGAGCAGGAGCATGAAACGTAATAAAAAATAACAAGAAAGTTTTGACAATACAAAACATTTTCAGCTGATCTATACCAGAAGAAAAAAGGAAACCTGGTAGTAGCAGGCTTCAAAGTGTAGACTTGGGTAGTATGCTTAAAAAATAAAATAATTGAACAATATTTAATTATTTTTTTTTCAAAATTATACTTTCTGAAAAGGTTCCACTAAGAAAATATAAAGGTTCACTGTACAAACTTGTTATCTGTAGTATTTCTGTAGAACTTATAGAATGTATCCCAGTGCTTAGCCTGAGCAACCAACAGGGAAACAAAGTTGAAACTTAACAGTTGAGAAAATTGAGTGATAGAGCATACGTAACACGTACCACCAAACATGAGTAATTTGTTTTAGAATACCAAGTATGTTGATAATCTGAAAGATACCTTAATTTCGTATCCTCTTAGGATCAAATTCTGGACACAGATGTGCAAGACGGAACTAATTTACATTATTAGCAAGTATATCTGGTCAAAAGCATCCTAAAACATAAGTAGCAATAGGTGGGAACAAAATATATTATTGTTAGTCTAGTCTCTCACCCGATTTACTCAAACTTTAATTTAGCTTGACTTTTATAGTCAGGCCAAGTATAAGAAATTCCTCATAATAAATTTCACCAACGATTCTTGCCATCTGTCCTCAGTCTTAAAAAAGACAAGCTATTCATAAAGTCCAAACCTTACCTTCTTGCGCTCTTGACGAATATTTTTCCTTTTACTTTGCTTCATTCATGTCCATCAAGAATTCATCAAAACTGTATAATTAAAAAATCATTAGCGAAGACAAGAAGATCCTACAATTTCCGGAACTATTCTTCTGTGCATATCGCTATGTGATAGAAATTGTGGCTGACAGGCCGAAATGAGGAGGCAAGGTCTAATTTCTTGTAATAGTCGTCGTTCGTCAAAAAATGAGGGAAAGGGATTATAATAAACCAGATAACACAAATTTTTGGTTGATCACAGCAAACTAACCAATATGCTTCATGCACAGAAGCTAAAAGATATTAGAAGGTACCAGATCATCAAGAAGAATTTTGACGTGTTGCGGAAGGTTCAGGAGACAACAAATTTATTTTATTAAAAAAAAAGAAAGGTTTATGGGCGGCCTTCTGTAACGATGATAAGAAATGTAGCACAAATTTTCATAGCCACCAAAGTATTCACGTTATCACGAGTCAGTTTCAAAATAGAAATAGCTTCAGAGTTCATTTCAACTGGACGTATGGTTTGACAATAGACGGTCCAAACATTTCCAAAACATATGGCATGAAGAGAAATCTAGTCTGCGAATTGTAGCTGCTGAAAAAGAAATAAAGTAAAATCATAAACAGCCCTCAGGGAAAATCAGTGTTTCCCTCCTTTAGTATTATAGGCTCAAAACAGCTAGAGATTCTCATTCAAATGCGCAACAGCGTCTTTGGCCAGTTCAAATTGACATTTATGACCCCTCACTGTATAATACATAAGTTCACTGCTGAAAAATAAGATCTTCATTTCAGGTATAGATAACATCATTTTTTTTTTTTATCTTACGATGAAAAACCAAGCATAAATGATAATATATGTAACTGCAAGCAGCCAGCCTATTGAAATACACATATATGTAAACTGATGTGCATGCACATGGTGGTTGATCAATTACAAATCACATAAGTTTAGATTACTAACCTTCACTGCATATACGGATAAATCTTGGAGATAGAAGATACCACGCAAACTGATAGCTTTCTGACTTTACCTGAATCAGTTGTGCCATCCTGTTACAGATCAAAAGCAGAGATTGGCTGAGCTCAAAAACTCCCAAGAACAAATATATGAAGGATTACCAAGTGAACACCTCAGAACCAAAGTCAGTCAAACTGAAGTAACCAATGGACAGGTCCAGTTTTGTGGGCTCCACCACCTTCCTTGATCCCCAAAATATGGCTTTAACACTGAACCGAACATTGTTCTTGTGGATGCATNGTAAACAAAACTAATAATCTCGTCACACTTAAAATCACAATAAGCACAAGAGTACAGCAGATGCATAGCATCTCCTGCGAAAAACAGATGATAATCTTAAACTAGATATTTAAACAACAACAATAATGATATTATGATAAGTTCATAAATAATGAGTAGTTAACAAGATTTTGATCTCTTGGCAAATCCTTTCTTATTATAATAACTTTTCAGAATCCAAAACTTGGAGTGAAGTCATCATGGTAGAATTATGTACTAGTAAGTAGAACGAAATGATATGGCCTTCATCAAACACTAAGAACTTATCCCAGACATTGACAGTCAACAAACTTATGTCAAAGAGAAAAAACTTTGTATGTTACATGACAACAGACACGTAAAATATTTTGTTAAGGTATAGGGCAGTCAAACCCCAAGAAACTACAAAAAAGGTAAAAGGCAGATAGAGTAAAGGATATCTCATACGATTTTGATTGGAACATGCCAAAAGAACAAAGGTGCATAAAGACCATTTTCAAAGAACTATTGCACTGAAAAGTAAAGATCCACATTAAATTGTCGAGATCCAGTATATCAACGGGAATTGAATCATATAAATACATGAAATTTTATTACATTTTGCCAATGATGTCTGGACTGAGCAACATACAACCCAATGCAACTATAATGTCAGAACCCTCTAAACACTGTCACCCAATGATAATAAAACAATACCGTGTGCAACACATGGATTCAAAAACGGCAGCCCGCAACAATAGATGTCATATGGCAATAATTATTACTCCTATAGCCGTCACAATATGGTGAAATATGGAGTATAGGAAGCAAATATTTACCCATG
>BKCP01009403.1:895436-933438 GCA_008636005.1 Striga asiatica | reverse complement strand
GCAAATGTCATTCCAGTCACCAATAATCAACCATTTCTCACCTCCAAGAGTCTTTATCAGTTTCAATGACCTGCCATTGGGACTCCCTAATCGCTCTGTCAGTGCTTAGATACACAAATCTTTCCACTGACTGCTCCCCCCTGTAAATTATATTCCACTGCAATGTAACAATCTTTGCAAACTTTTTGAGTGATCTCCGCCTGCTGAGTCCAAAGGAGAAGCATACCTCCACTCTGACCCTTAGGATCAACAATTAAATGCCTGGCCTCATAGCCCAACTTTCTACTAATTGACTTAACAAAATGATTTGTTTTTTTAGTTTCAGAGAGAAAGAAAAAGATTGGCTGGTGACTCCTACAAGACTCTTTGATTTGGGAAATTGTAGAGGGCCCACCCAGCCCTCTACAATTCCACACCGCAGCTAACATTGGTCACTCGGGTGTCAATCTAGGCTGGCCACCCCCACCTGTTTTTCCATACCTTTGGATTTCTTGTTAGTTTCCTCTTCTGATTGTTGGTTATCTGGCTCTTCTTTAGGTCCCTCTACTCCTCTGAATCTTTTCTTCCCCACCAATTCATCTGATGAACAAATCATATCAATGCTTCTTTAGAGTCTACCCTCGGGGTTCCCTGTCCTCTTCCATTTTTAACTGCAATGATAGCCTTATGTTTGAGCTCAGCTTGTGGAGGAATATGTGAAGCTGCAGAACCCTCCACTATCTCTAGTTCCATATCCTGCTCTTCTTGGGCTCCTTTAGGGACAAGAGTTGGGATAGAGATATGATTGTTGTTGGATTCATGGAGCTTGATGTGCTGAGATCCAGAGGCAGCTCTAGAGGAATTAGAAGCAGCTGTGTTAGGTGAGCTGATGAAGAGGAAAGGTTCCTGAACTGGGATAATCTGGTTTCTAGGTTCAAATTCATCGAGGCCTTTGGATTAGATTGGGGAGATTGGGTTGGAGTTGGTCAGCTTCTGGATTCATAATTACTAACCTCAACCCAGTGATGTCCTTCAGTTGCCTTCAGCCACTCCCCGTACTGCCCTTCATTCAAAGATTTGTGCTTTATGTCATGCATACAGGCAGTGCAACTCCGGTCCAGGTGACTGATCATTCCACAATAATGGCATAAATTAACGAGTTTTTCATACTGAAAGCAAGCATTAACCACCTGATCTCCCAGACGGATCTTAGCACATCTAGGAATAGCTTCTAGTAGGTTAAAAGAGACCAGAAGTTTAAGAATACGACCTCCATGGTTCCCTGAGCTAACAACCACGACGTTCTTGACTTCTTTGAATACTTTCCCAATTTTCAGACCAACCTCAGTGCTAAGCCATATTAATGGAACATTTAGAACCTGCACCCAAATCCGGAGTTCATTGAAGCCTGGATGCACGTTTGTCAGCCCCGATTGCCATTCTTGAAGAATCAGGTATTGATTTTCGAACGTCCAATTTGTACCACTGACCACTCTCTGCATATCCTCTTTATTCTAGAAAATAAATTGGAAGAAGTTGTGTCCGAGTTCTTTAACTTCCATATTATGTTGTAGACGCCAAATTTGAGTCATCGTCCGCTTAATGCCTATCCAACTTGCTTTCCTGTCGCCTACTATTTTACCAAACAAGCTTCGATGACACATTTCTGCACTGACTTAAATGTCTTCTTGGGCTAGATCGATTAGCTCTGATTCCCTTTCCGATAGAGAGCAATTTTGAATTTGGATTGCCAAATCGTCGTCTCGCCCAATTCCGTCTGTGGTTCTTCCATAGAAATTGATGATAAGCTCTACACACTTAACACACACTGATACGAATAGGAAATTGATATTAACCCTCTGAAAAATTCACAGCAAAGGATCGAACAAGGAAGATTGAAAACGCTCTCAACGAGAGAATTATACTCGCTTGTTTTTATAAACTGTTATTTGCTTCCGCTTTCATATTATTATTGTTGGCATTTGCTAGACTTGCTAGAATGTTGGTTTTGAGAATTAAATTTGTAATTTGATTATTATGCATGTTTGGATTATGAACCGAATTTATAATATTGGTAATGTTTTGAGATTATCATTGGATTATGTTGAATCGTCTGGATTGAATTGAGATAAGTTGAGTAATGCCAGTTGATTAAATTTTTAAAATGATTTGCGAAAAATAAACTTTGTTTTTTAGAAAGTATTCGATATTTTTCTCTTTAAAATAACGGGGCATTATATATATAGTATCAAAATAAAAACAAAAAATATTTTGCATTTCGGGACCTAAAAAGGCGTTACATAAAATTAGCACCATCTAAAATGGAACATGTCAAAATAAATCGTGTAACTGAAAGTTACATATTTTTATTAAATGGTGAACATATTTTTATTAAATAAACACCTATTTTTTGGCTGAATAAAGTTTATTGAAGCTTGTCAGCAATTATATATATATATATAGATTGATTCCAATGCATCCACTTACTTAAAGTGAGGACGTAAGACTCATTTTTAGCCACAAGATTTACTCTTTTCTTTTTATTATTTTAATTATTTAAATATTATTTTGACCCATTGACTCTAGCGTTGACCGTTGACAACTAACCTTCGAACTAAGTTAGTTCTCTGTAGTTGCTAGGTTAGTTCTATGTAGTTGTTAGGCTAGTTCTATGTAGTTGCTAGGTTAGTTGTCTGTAGTTGGTAGGTTAGTTCTTTGTTGTTACTAGGTTAGTAGTTGCTAAGTTAGTTCTCTGTAGTTGCTAGGTTAGTTCTCTGTAGTTGCTAGGTTAGTTCTCTGTAGTTGCTAGGTTACTAGTTGTTAGGTTAGTTCTCTGTAGTTGTTAAGTTAGTTATCTGTAGTTGCTAAGTTAGTAGTTGCTAGGTTAGTAGTAGATAGGTTAGTTCTCTGTAATTGCTAGATTAGTTGTCTGTAATTGCTAAGAGTTGTCCGCATTTTAAAAGCTGGGTGCATTTTAAGAGCTGACCGCATTTGATCCGTCCCCTATATATATATATATATATATATATATATATATATATATATATATATAGGGGGTGGATCCAATGAGATCACTCCTTAAAATGAGTACGTAAGACTCAATCTTAGCCATTCATTTAATAAAAATATTAATTATTATACTTAAATTAAATATATAAATAAAAAATATAATTATGTGGACCGACGTTGACCGTCGGCCGGCCAGCCATTGATCGACGTTGACTGCCGGTTGCCGGCCATTGACCGGAGTTGACCGCCGGTCAGAGGCGAATAGAATTCCGGCGACCCAGTTTTCCGACGACCCCGCTTTCCGGCGACCTTCAGCCCGACGAATTCAGTGAAGCCTCAGTCAACCTCCCAGCCCGGACCTCCAGCCGTCGGTCAGCCCGTCGCAGAGCCACCCGCCATAGCTGCCGTCGACCCCAGCCATGATCGCCATCGGCCTCCAGGCGTCCTCCAATTCATCCAAAGCCGGAGTCGCGCGCTGCCAGGGATGAGGCTGAGCAGGTGAAGTTCGTCGGCCACAGACATTCTGTTCGCGACCGTGCGAAAATCAGATCTGAGTGAAAATCCGATCCGGGCGAAAATCCGATCAGTGCGAAAATGATAATATCTTGAAGCATGTCTGGATCTGCATATATTTTGCTGCTTGTAATAAACAACACAGCCAGTATTAATACAAAAGCTCCACAAACATGAGCAGCCATAGCCATGGTAGAAAAAATATACTAGAAATTAATTGAGAAAAATATCGAAAAGCGTGTAAAATGAGCTCGATTTAATAATGAATGGGTGGGTGGATGATTTAATAAAAAGGGGTGGATGATTTAATAAAAAGCCTGCTACGAGAAAAGAGTGGGTGGGACTTTGTAGGGAACAAAACAAGACAATAAATAAAATAATGAATAAATTTACTTAAAATAAAGAATTTACTTAATAGGGTAGCGTGGGGACCTTTCGTGCTTTGCACGTAACTGGACACGTTGCATTCTTTTATAATGTTTTACTGCTAATTAATAATAATGGTTTAACAAAATAGTGTAACAAATAAAATATTTTTGTTGCTACTATAAATATCAAAATATGCATATTTAGTCCATTCGAAATGCATATTTATTTCATTTATAGTGTATATTTATTATATTTACATTAAATATATAATAATGCATATTTAGTTAATACGAAATGCATATTTAGTTAATTCATAGTGCATATTTATTATATTTAAATCGAATATTTAGATGTGTATATTTAGTTTATTCATAGTGCATATTTAGTTCATTAATGCTGCTTATTTTGTTCATACGAAACGCACATGTAGTCCATCCATAGAGCATATTTTTATATTTAAATTAAATATATAATCATGCTTAGTTAGTTAATAGATGATGCATATTTAGTTAAGATGTAATACATATTTAGTTTATCCAAAGTGCATATTTATTATAATTAAATTAAATATTTACATGTGCATATTTAGTTTATTCATGATGCATATTTAGTTTATTGATGTTGTATATTTAGTTAATACGAAATGCATATTTAGTTCATCCATAGTGCATATTTATTATATTTAAATTTAATATATAATGATGCATATTTATTAATATATGATGCATACTTAGTTCATACAAAATGTATATTTGTTATATTTAAATTAAATATATATATATACATGATTCATATTTAGTTCATTCACGATGCATATTTAGTTAACTAATGATGCATATTTAGTTAATACGAAATGCATATTTATTATATTTAATTAAATATATAACGATGCATATTTAGTTCATTCATGATGCATATTTTGTTCATTGATTATGCATATTTAGTTAGTACGAAATGTATGTTTGTTATTTAAATTAAATATATAAGTGATGTATATTTAGTTCATTCATAATGCATATTTAGTTCGTTCATGATGGATATTTAGTTCATACAACATGCATATTTAGTTCATCCATTGTGCATATTTGTTATATTTAAAATTAAATATATACATGATGAATATTTAGTTTATTCATGATGCATATTTAATTAATTAATGATGCATATGTAGTTCACAGATGATGCATATATAGTTAATACGGCATGCATAGTTGTTATGTTTAAATTAAATATATAATGATGCGCATATTTAGTTATTACAAAATGCTTAATAGTGCATATTTGTTATATTTAAATTAAATATATAATGATGATATTTTATTCATTTATAATGTCTATTTGTTATATTTGAATGAAATATAATGATGCATATTTAATTCATTCATGATGCATATTTAGTTCATACGAAATGCATATTTAGTTCATCCACAGTGCATATTTGTTATATTAAATTAAATGTATAATGATGCGTATTTAGTTAATTTATGCATATTTGTTAAATTAAATATGCACGACATATGAACTAAATGTGCATTTATTTGAATTAAATGTGCACTTAAAATATTGATAATATATTAATTGAGGAGCAAAAAGAAATTCAATAGGACTATTGTGCCAGCCCATCAAAGCCCACACAAATAGCCAAAGCATTAAATCACTTTAGGGGTGAAATTGTCATTTTATGGAAAATGTCATCTTCTTCCATCAACACCAACGCTAGCAGACCTCCCCGTCATCTTCATCCATGAGCTTTGCTTGACCGGTGCTCCACAATAGGCCACCTCTCCGACGTCCTGAATATCAGAAAATCGTCCGGCCGTCGTCATGATCACCAAGAAGTCGCCAACCGTCGAGCTGGCCGCCATGACCGCCAAAAAATGGCCGGAGCTCCGCGTACGTCTGCCACAGCCGGCCTCCTCGAAGCCAAGTCCAACCATCTAGAGAGTCCTGGGACATAAAAAAATTGTCAGGAACGTCTTGCCACCGTGAAAACCGGAAAAGACAAAGTTGGCCATGACCGCCGGAAATTCGAAGCTCAAGCTGCCCGCCATGGCAGACGTCCTGGACGCTACTTCCGACCACCTGAAGTTTTCTGGGATATCGAAAAAGCTTCAGAAGCTTCTTGCTGTCGTGAAAACTAGAGAAGATGAAGTTGGCCATGACTGTCGGAAAATGGTCGGAGCTTAAGCTTTCCGCTGGAAAAACCGGAGTCGCCGGACTGAGGCGCCAGGCTGGAATCGTTGGGCCGTCCTTGAACAGCCGTGGAAGCTCGAATTGCGGGCTGACCGT
Source organism: Striga asiatica (assembly GCA_008636005.1). Taxonomy (NCBI): domain Eukaryota; kingdom Viridiplantae; phylum Streptophyta; class Magnoliopsida; order Lamiales; family Orobanchaceae; genus Striga; species Striga asiatica. The sequence goes on along the minus strand of BKCP01009403.1, from coordinate 927,279 downwards.
AGTGAGGAGCCGAAAAAATGGGGTCGCCGGCAAAAAGGGTTGCTGGAAAAACAGGATGAGGGTAGCCGGACTGGATGCCGTCGGCGGGTTTTCGAAAAAATGGGGTCGCCAGAAAATTGTGTCGCCGGAAAAATGAGGTCGCCGGTGACCGGCTGCCGGAATATTTATTTTATATTTAATTTATTTATGATATAATTAATTTTAATATAATATAAATTTAAATTTAAATAAAATAATATTAATTTATTATGATTTAATTAATGTATTTTTTTATATGATTAATATGTGTCATTGATCAACACAAAATCAATGAGTATGGTTGAGTCTCATGTGCACACTTTAAATAAGTGTACTCATTGGATCCAATCCCTTTTGTTACGCATATTTAGATAATACACAATGCATATTTTAGTTATAAATATTGCAAACTTGGTTTGTTATGTTTAAATTAAAAATATACATGATGCATATTTATTAAATTTGAGTTAAATATATACATATGCATATTTAATTCATACGAAATGCATATTTAATTAATACAAAATGCGTATTTATAATTTAAATTTATATATATATATATATATATATGATGCATATTTGGTTAAATCATGATGTATATTTAATCTATACAAAATGAATATTCAATTCATCCATAGTGCATAGTTGTTATATTCAAATTAAATATATATGATGCATATTTAATTAATACTAAATGCATATTTTACTATATTTAAATTAAATATATAATGATGCAGATTTAGTTAATACGAAATGCATATTTACTTCATCCATAACACATATTTATTATATTTAAATTAAATATATAATAATGCATATTTAGTTCATTTGTGATGCAAATTTAGTTCATTGATGATGCATATTTAGTTATTACGAAAATTCATATTTTTTTTATATTTAAGTTAAATATATAATGATGCATATTTAGTTCATTCGTGATGTATATTTAGTTCATGGATGATGCATATTTAGTTAATACGAAATGCATATTTGTTATATTTAAATTAAATATACAATGATGCATATTTAGTTAATACGAAATTTATATTTAGTTCACTCATAGTACATATTTATTATACTTAAAATTAAATATATAATGATGCATATTTAATTCATTCATCATGCATATTTATATAATGATGCGGCAGGAGTTTCAATATCCTATAGTGCCACTAGCAGCATCTCCGACAAGGGGATGGAGGAGAAGACGACGGTGAGGAGGGAGCTGAGCCGCGGCTGCCGGAAGCTTATCGGGCGTCGAGCTCGAGATTCTTATTAGGGGCAAGGGGGCTCCAACTCAAAATTAGACAACTAATAGGGAATAATTTGCAATTTCATAAACTGATTACTAATTGCAGTTTGATCCTTAGGGACTTTTTTTGCAATTTCAGTAAATTATGAGTTGTTGCAATTTGATCTATGGGGGTCAATCTATAATTTATTTAAAATATGAATAACTACACTATGGCTCTTGGATTTTTTTATTATACAATTAATGCACATTTATTTTAGTTGTGCATATTTAGATAATACACAATACATATTTTAGTTTTTTTTTTCTCGAAACGATAAAGGATTGTATTGCTAAAACTCAAACGAGAATCATGTTTAGAGTACAATAGGATACACCAACTTCAGAAAGAGCAAACTGAGGGGCACATATATAATGGCCTAGAGCCTCAACAAAGAAACAGAAAATAACATAAATTAATTTAGCACCCGACCACTGCTACAAAGCCTAGCAAGGTACTAAACATCTACAGATAAACCAAAGAAAACCTAAGAAATCAAAAAGTCTGAGAAGGACAGAAAAACTGTTAGTGTTATATATTGAAAGCTTGGCTTTGGATGATATTACACTTTTGCCCTTTATGAATGAGAATCATGTTTGATTAAACAAGTTCTGTGTTCTGTTGTTTTGCACTTAGATAGAGTAGGTCGTTATCGGACGAACATAAGATCATTCTATAAGTTACTTGTGAAACAAGAATTATGGTTCACAACCTAGATGGAAATGAACACTCCATCCGAACGGTTGTAGTGTCAACAGTACAGTTGGTCTTGACTGATTAGTTGCACTAGTATATTTATGTATTGAACACGATCCCAGAGAGGGGAAGTTCGTTTTATACAAATTGTCGTAAACGAACTAGGCCTAGGTTAATTACTGCGTTCTCTTAACCCATAAGATATTAAACAGACATATATATGCAGTACATATTACTTTGATTCGCATGGGTGAGGTTCAGTTGGCTGAATTAATATTCCTATTGTCTTGGGTAATATTGTTGTATGTATGATGTGCTGTTAGAATATTTACGGTCACCATGTGCGCTAGTTTGATGATGTCCCTGAAGTGAGTTTATGAAGGATTGTTATGCTAAACCCTGTAGATGGATTAAGTTCCGGCAACGAGCGCTAGCTTTGGTAATATAATATATTAATTATATATTTTTTATTATTCCATTTATAATGTTCATTCTCTATGTATTCTTTATTTAAGTTGAGACATAAACTTTTAGAATATTTGTTCCAACATCAAAAGAAAATCTGATTGAATTGAGGCGAGATCCACTTGACAAAGTTCTAAAGGATCATCCTAAGGATCTAATAATTGATGAAATTGTTGAAAGTAACACGAGGGGTGTAAAGTCCGACTTTCGAAAGATGGCTGGGTTGTGTCACTTCACATGCTATGTTTGAAAAATAGAACCTAAAAATGCAAAAGAGGCTATAACCGATGACTTCTGGATTCAAGCTATGCATGAGAAGTTAGAACAATTTGTAAGAAATGATGTGCGGGAAATAAGTGGATTTTTAAGAATAAAACTGATGAATCTGGGGAAATGACCAAGAACAAAGCATGTTTAGTAGCACAAGAGTATACACAAGAAAAGGATGTTGACTATATATGATGAAAAATTTGTACCTGTTGGTAGATTAGAATTTGTTAGGATGTTCTTATCCATTGCGTGTTTGATGAGATTTATTGTGTATCTAAAAAGGATGTGAAATCTACAATTTTGAATGATTTTCTGAAAGAAGTTGCATATGTTAAACAGTCTGAAAGCTTTATGGATCCTCCTTTCCCTTATCATTTTATAGTCTTAAAAAGGCTTTGTATGAGCTCAAACAAGCTCCTAGGACATGGTATGAGCAGTTGACATAATTTTTGGATAAAAAGAGCTATAGTAGGGGAAGTTGATCAAATTATCTTTGTGCAAAAATTCAACGAGGGTATTATCATTATACAAAATTTATGTTGATGATATTATCTTTGGTTCCACCTCGAAATATCGTGTCAATGAGTTCATAGAACACATTTCCAAGGAGTTTGAGATGAGTATAATTGGTGAGCTAACATAGTTTTCTAAGATTGTAGATTTTCTTTCACCAAACTAGGTATACTAGAAATTTGGTACAAAATTTGGGTTGTAATACGCCAAGTGTCTTGATACTCCTATGTGAAGTCATAAATTGTTTATATTTTATTATTTATATATCATATCAATTTTAATTATTACATCTTTATCTTATATTTATAATGTCAAAATTGTTTTGTTAATTTTTTTGAACAATATTTTTTTTTCATATTTATTTTTGGATAAGACTAAATTGTTTTAAAAAATTTATTTTCCTAAAATAACTTTTTCCATTTTCTAATTTCTATTTAAGGCAAATAAATAAATAAATAAATAAAACAAAAATCCCGTGAAATAAATAAATAAATAATACCAAATGCTCTGCCGAAACCTAACCCCCAAATTTCGCCGCTCGAATCCTTCTTCCTCGGACAAAGTTGCTGCCTTCCTCAGCGGGTTGCCGGACTCCTCGCCGGTGGTCGGCCCTAGGCTGATGTCCTGGTCCCAATTTTTGTGCCTATCCTAGCCTGCGATGCTTTGGGGAGATGAAGACGGAGGTGGCGAAGGCTCTGCCGTTTTCAGGTAACGTCTCCGTTTCCATTCCGTCGGCTTCCTTGATGTTGTGGGAGCGCTGGGTAGGGTGTATTGTTGGGGATGGGCGTGGCTCGGGCTGCTGTCGATGTTGATGTCGGGGTAGCCGGGGTTGAGGAGTGGCGTCTTCCTCGCCCTTTTTCCCTCTGTTTTTCCTGGGGTTGGGTTCAGGGGGTCACCGGCGCGGTCGGATTAGGCTAGTGGTGTTGGTCGAGCCCGAGCTGGTGTCGGTGATGGGAGTGGGGAAGTCTGCTACTCCTCCGGTCGCGGGGCGGGTCGTCCTGTTGGAGTGGGTTGAAGTTCTCGGGCGCGGTTTCCGCTAGGCCTTCGCCGGCAGTTTCGGGAGCTTCTTCTGGGACTGAGTTCTTCTCTAATGTGGATGGCCGGGTGGCTGCTGGTACTTCGTGTTTCGTGCAGGCAGAGGTACCCTTCCAATCCCCTTTCCTCTGTGTCTCTGGTGTTGGGTTCGGGGGAGACTGGTGCTTCCGGTTTTGGCTAGCGGTGTTAGCCGGTTCGGGGCAGCGGTGTCGTGGGTTGAGTTTGGGTTTCTCTGGCTTTGTGTGAAGGGGAGGGTTTGCTCACAGGTTGGTCCGGGGCGTGGGTTTCTGATTCCGATAGGCCTTTTGGCAGTTTCGGCGGTTTCTCGGGCTGCGGCTATTTCCTAAGAGCCGACTGTTCGTTCGGTATATTTGCTGCGGAAGGGCTCGTTTCTCGTTGTAGTTATTTTTGGTTTCCTAGTTTGGTTTGGTGATTGATTAGGTTCTTTGTTGTCATGTGGTTCTGTGTTTTGTGGTTGTGGTGTTTAGGTATTGTGTTTTTGGTTTGGGTCGTTGGCCTCTGTGCGCCCGAGTGTCAACTGATTATCCTGTTGGGACCGAACACTCGGGTATTTCCATGTTGGGGCCTTTTTATTAGTTTCCGTCTTAGTTAGTGTAGTTGTTTGTGCTGTTGGAAGGGTCTGTAGTTTTCGAGCGGGTACTGGTTAGCCGGCTTCGGTCTGGAGTTTCTTGTTACGTGTTCGGTGATGCTGCAGGGCCTGAGTTGTCGTGTCGTGTCGTGTTTATTCTCTTGTTGGGAGTTGTATTCTCCTGGTGGGAGCTTGTGAGTAGCGTTCGATTAGGCTGCCTTGTGGGTTGTCCTCTCAAGGATTTGATTTCAGCTGTGCTGCTTATTCCGGCTGTTACCGGTTGGTGTCCGATTGGAATTATGTGTTTCTATTTAAAAAAATATGGCCGACTACACACACAATAGAACTACCAACTGGTCCCCGGTGGAAAGCAAAGGGCCAAAGGCTTTAGCTTTGAAGCACACTAATGGTGGAAGCAAGCGAGATGGTGTCTGTAGAACACTCGCTCGAGACGGTGCTGAGGGTCGCACAGAGGCTGCCGCCTGTGAAGGTTCTCCTCCATGCGGCGTTGGGCAGAATATTGGCTCAAGATGTCGCTGCACCCGACCCGCACCCGCCATACCTTCATCTATCAAGGTATTCTTTCTTTCTCACCTCCTCTGTTTTGTACGCGTTATTTTTTGTGTTTGTGCGTTACCTGTTTGGTGCACTTATTGTGGGTTTTTTTGTGTTGATTGGGAGTTTCATTTGTCAAAGGAATTGGGAGATTTTGTGTAAATTTTATTTTATTTTATTCTATTTTATTTTATTTTATTTTTTTGTCAAAGGAATTGGGAGATTAAAGATTCCAATCGTGCCATGATTCTTGCTGCTGCTCAGCAACCACAATGTGAAATTCTCGATCTTGGCATAGCCCGTGATAATGAAGAAGAGCTTGAGAGGATTTTTGGAAATAGCATTTTCTAGTGAAATTGATATCCTATTAACTTCAGGAGGAGTCTCGATGGGAGACCGGGATTTTGTGAAGCCTTTACTTCAAAAGAGAGAGAGATTTTATTTTCAAAAGGTAATGATTGACGTTTTTCCGCTTTCTGGTTCGGTTCCACATAAATGAGATTATATTCTACCTTTATTTCTCTAAAAATATCAAGTATTTATCTTATCAGATTTTCTTATACTCGTGTTTCTCAAATATCATGAACAAATATAAGACAATTTCGCGGGTAATAATTGGAGAAAAATTGGTGGGATTCCAGATACATATAACCCGTGAATAAGAGTGGTGACGAGAGATTTCTGTGGTTTAAGTGCAAATTATTCATTTTAAGAAATGTGAAAGGGGTTACATTGCATTTGGTTATTAAGTTGAAACCAGAATAAGATGCACTGCATATTTTTGCATCATGATACATCTTTCTGGATCATCATTCCCGAAAGGTCACTTTGCTGATGCTAGAACAATCGCCAACTTGGTATTAAGTCCATGTGAAAGAGAATCATGGATGGATATACCGAAGATTTTGCCACAAATTTTAATGATGATGATGTTTTATTTATTTTCTGCAGCATCAAATTCTTTGTTGATCCATCTAAACCATCTGCATTATCTTGTTTATTGTATATTCTTTTTGTTTCCATTGCTTGATAAAGATAATTTTTTATTTTTCTAGTGGTCCGCGGGCAGTATCTGTTGTGAATTCATCATCTGAAAAACTGGGTGGTGCCAAGGTTGTTGCTAGTGCTGTTGTACCAGATGAAATCCCAAAAATCAAGGAATTGTTGGAAAAATGGAGCGATTTTGATAAAATGGATCTCATTCTTACTCTTGGTGCGTATAAAACTTTCTTCTTCTTTCTTTTTTTGATTTTTTTGATAGAGTAAAACTTGTTATTTAGAGGCTTTGAGGCGGTATATCCTTGTGATTGAATGTGAATTGAGGAATCATATGATCAGTGAGGATTCGATGGAAATGGAGTCCTCATTCCCGAAAGGTCACTTTGCTGATGCTAGAACAATCGCCAACTTGATATTAAGTCCATGTGAAAGAGAATCATGGATGGATACACCGAAGATTTTGCCACAAATTTTAATGATGATGATGTTTTATTTATTTTCTGCAGCATCAAATTCTTTGCTAATCCATCTAAACCATCTGCATTATCTTGTTTATCAGTATATTCTTTTTGTTTCCATTGCTTGATAAAGATAATTTTTTATTTTTCTAGTGGTCCGCGGGCAGTATCTGTTGTGAATTCATCATCTGAAAAACTTGGTGGTGCCAAGGGTGTTGCTAGTGCTGTTGTTGTACCAGATGAAATCCCAAAAATCAAGGAATTGTTGGAAAATGGAGCGATTTTGATAAAATGGATCTCATTCTTACTCTTGGTGCGTATAAAACTTCTTCTTCTTTCTTTTTTTGATAGAGTAAAACTTGTTATTTAGAGGCCTTGAGGCGGTATATCCTTGTGATTGAATGTGAATTGAGGAATCATATGATCAGTGAGGACTCGATGGAAATGGAGTTGTTTGATTTACATGTCTTTCTTAGTTCATTTTATCTCAATCCTCCTATGAGAAAAATTCGAATGAATTTTTCTTTTTGGGGTTTTATTGTTTGTTCCGACTTTTAATTGTTCATTTTCCCTTAGTAATGTAAAATGATGTGGTAGGTGGTACTGGAGTTCTTTTTGGGGTTTTATTGTTTGTTCCGACTTTTAATTGTTCATTTTCCCTTAGTAATGTAAAATGATGTGGTAGGTGGTACTGGATTCACTCCGAGAGACGTAACCCCAGAAGCTACGAAACAAGTAATACACAAGGAGACTCCTGGTCTACTTTATGTTATGATGCAAGAAAGTTTGAAGGTATCTAAACTCTTCTTTTTTTTCTTTCAATGAAAAAGTAGCATTTTTTTTTTTGTCGGTTGTCATTTTCGATAATTGTGTTTTTCCCCTATTTGAAAATTGCAAGTTTAGTTCCCCGAAAAGATCTATTCATGCTATGCAATTTAATAATTAATTGAATTATGTCCAGGAGTCCTGTAAAACCTTCGCAAATAGAAATATAGCTCAAGGTGAAAAGACTTTAACTAAAGTCTTTCGATAAGACGACAACAAGTAGACATATGTACAGGCATGCACGCTGCGCACAGTATCACTGGCTTGCTCACATTGAATAGGTAAGAACCACAACTGCAAACGACAACAACATATAAAAATGAGAAATGTTATATGTACATAATATTGTACATAAGTGTGTACATAACACTCACATTGAGTAGGACCTACCAGAAATAAAAAATCAAGTGGACCCCACTCCATGTGAGTTCCATGTGAGTGTTATGTATACCTCTACGTATATTTATTATGTACTTGTAGCATTTTCTTATAAAAATAAACAATAAGACTCTTTCAAATGCTCAAAATACATCTAAAAGTGACAACAATGATAAGCGGAAAGAGGAAGGGGGTGAATACCAAGATTTGTTTTTTTTTGGGCTCCTTGAAGAGCTCGAGTACAAAATGATTAGAAGGGCTGGATGCCCTGGAAAATGTAACATGATCATGATCAATTTCTTTCAGATTATGAGATTTCACAAAATCTTTTCATTCCTTTAGTGTTAGGACAACGTGGGGCCCTCTAGCTCCACCATGACTCGACAAATTCATCGTGTAATATCTTTTTCTGTCATAAATCATGACGAGGTCTTGTGAAAAAGACCCATTAGGCGCAACAGAAGTGAGAAGGTAAGGAGAAGGTAAGCATCATCAGGTGACAATAAAAGCTTGAGATTGGGTTCATTGGTTTCCGGTGATTATAGGATAACTGAAAGATAGCATCCGGATTCAACAAAATAAATTCATATTAAAGAACTAATCAATAATGAAATGTACATTCATAGAAACACATACAAAATGGATTACTTAATTTATTCCGATTCGTGATAAATAAATTAAGTAATCAATTTTGTATGTGTTTCTCTGAGTGTACACTTCATTATTGATTAGTTCTTTAATAAGAATTTATTTTGTTGGATCCAGATGTTCTTTCAGTTTTCCTATTATTACCGAAAACCAATGAACCCAATCCCAAGCTTTTATTGTCAGTTGATGATGCTTACCTTCTCACTGGTGACGCAAGGCTTCTGTGTGCCCTCTTGGGCCTTTTTCACAAGACCTCGTCATGATTGATGACAAAAAAAGATATTACACGATGAATTTGTCAAGGCATGGTGGAGCCAGATGGCCCAACGCTGTCCTAACTCTAAACAAGGAATGGAAAGATTTTGTGAAATCCCATAATCTGAAAGAAGTTGATCATGTTACATTTTACAGGGCATCCAGCCATTTTAATCATTTTGTACTCGAGCTCTTCAAGGAGCCCAAAAAGAACAAATCTTGGTATTCACCCCCTTCCTCTCTCCGCTTATCATTGTTGTCACTTTCAGATATATTTTGAGCATTTGAAAGAGTCTTATTGTTTATTTTTATATGTCGTTGTCGTTTGAAATTGTGGTTCTTACATCATTCCATGTGAGCAAGCCATTGATATTTTGCGTAGCGTGCATGCCAGTAGATATGTCTGCTTGTTATCATCTTATCGAAAGACCTTGGTTAAAGTCTTTTCACCTTTGGACCAGTCAGAGCCATATTTCTATTTGCGAAGGTCTTAGAGGAACTATTTCCTGGACATAATTCAATTAATTGATAAATTGCATAGCATGAATAGATCTTTCCGGGGAATATTACTAAACTTGCAGTTTTCAAAGAGGGGAAAAAAAAGGAAAAGCTAAGGTTTGTTGGGATAGAGGCTTTTGAACCGAACGTAGAGAACATGAAAATGGATTTCCAGTCGGCTGCACATGCTATTAAGTCGATTATACCGAAGATTCACCGTCTGCCCCTTGTTGAAGATCTGGTTATTCGATTGGAAAGTGATAACTGGTAAAGCATACTTCTCATTTTTATGTTTTTTTTTTCCCCTATTTTTCCTCTTTTTTATGCATATTTTACTTATAATTTGTATATATGATTTGATTCAACTTGAAGCAAAAACGTCTGATTTTAAAACACCTTGCGCTTATCCAAGTAAGGGATAAGCTATGTTTCCTAGCATTCAGGTTCAACTGTTCAAACGTCACATAATGCACAAATTCTAGCTTTGTTCTCCTTTTGATGTTCCGATTCTCTATTTCTTTTCTCTTTCTTGAAGGGTTTAAAAATGGTGTGAGAGAAGTTAATTATGTAGTTGATATGGAGGTGCCTGTTCATAAAAGAATTTTTCCACATTTATCCTTTTCACCAAGTTTTTAGGATTTACTAAGATCATTCTGACAATTAACTTGCCTGTAATGCTTTGTGTAACAGGAGAAAGACTTATCCCTTGGGTGGCTATCGGGTGTTTCGCGATGGGAGTTTCAATAATCTTCTTCTGCATAGGATTACCAATAATTATAAGTTTGTTTAGAAACTACGCACATTATCATGAAGTTGAAAGTTAATTTGTAGATATTATATTGATTAATTTGTAGATATTATATGAAATCAACAGTGCTGTCACTATCATGAAGTTGGAAGTTAATTTGTTGATATTATATGAAATCAACAGTGTTGTATATTATTTTTAGATGCTTGTGGATTTTGTTACTCCGACTATATAATGCACTAATTGGGCCACATGAATTGTTGAAGCGTACTTCCCTTGAAATTCCGAACTAAGTCTTGATTTATCATGTGATTCTTGAACTTGCAAACCAAGGCTTAATTCATTATGAGTTTGGTCATTTCAGCTTACATAAAAATTCTTGATGTAGTGTTGTTTTCTATATCTATTGTTTTATTGGTTATAAATTAAAAACACTATCTACCACTTGGCTGAATTTATCAAGATTAAGCAAAGTACTGAATAAACATGTTTTGTATTATTTCTAACTCCAAGTTTGAAGATAATAACGACCATCCAACACATCAGCGTCCATATGGCTAAAGTAACCATAAAGTTAGTCCCAAAAATGACTTGAGAATGTATCTAGTAGCAACACACAACAGTAAAATAAATTGTTTGGTTGTATCATATGAAAGCAACCATCAATCTCCACAACACATTTGAATTTGATAACTAAAAACTCTTACATACATCTTAAGCTTGAAAGGAATCACACCATAGTGTATAGAAACTGGATACACACATCAAACATAATTTTAAGATGACCTTAGTCCCTCATTTGTGTAGAGTTATAGGCATCATCTAAATAAAACGCAGAAAGCAAGGACGAACTTTTTAGTAGTTAAGATAAGGTACACATTTAACTATAGATACTAAAATGCATTCAAAAAAAGAAAAAAATTTGGCGTAACAAAATCCATATTTTAACACATGCTCCACATGATGCATTATAAAACAATCACAGTCAGTAACATAACAAAAAATCTATAGGATCCCAACTCCCAAATACCTTGCTCGAGTAGGTCAAGTTCCAATTACCATTATATAAATCATAATCACTTTACAGTGCTTACAGATATACAACAAGATGGATACCAAATGTGTGATCTATATAGTTCTTTACAAGTTACAATACTCTATTCTTCCAAAAAATATGCACGCCTGTAAAACCATCTTTGACGTTTTCATGTCACATTACTCGTATCCCAGTCACAACTCAAGGGTACTTCCCATTCCTGAAAATCGAGCAAAAGAAATACTTTAGATACAAATATGGAAAACCAAGTTTATAAGTGATCAGAGTCGAGTCACACCTGTTAGCATGTTCGCTCAACGCATCATTTATAAATAACGGGAAAAAGAAAAGAAAAAAAAAAAAGAAGAAGAAGAAGAAGAAGTATAGAAATCAATTCGTCACCCACTTCAACACCTAAACAAGTAAATTTTCTCTATTTCACATACACTGGAAAGTCTATACATGGGCCTAATTGATTATCCAAAACGAGCACCAGTTTACAGAAACCTGTACATTATGTAGCATTTCGGTTAAGGATTTACCTTATAACAGCCCCTCTAGAAGCACTAGAACGACGGGTTCTTTGGTCTTGCTCTTTACCATTGCGCGCGGCACTAAGTTCTTTCTCCATGTTGGCTACTTCTCGCCGCATCTTCTTGGCCTCAACTTCCATTGCTTTACTCAACATATCAACCTTTTTCGACAACATCTGAGTGATTTTCATGCCAAAATGTCACTAGTGGTGAGAGAATAATAGAAGATTGGGATGGTTACAGAACTACCCCTGGTTTGGTGAATTAAAAATATAATTCAGAAAAGTTATTTTAGTTTTTTTTTTCTTGGGGAGGTACGGTTGGATAATTCATAATTAAAAACATCCAAGTTTATGTTTTTATCAAATTACCCCAAACCTCACATATAGCCCCTCTAATAATTAATCATAAATAAGAACTAATCACCGAACCTCAATAGCGTCATCTTTGTCCTTCAAGCTTTGATCTTTCTCATGGCATGCTTTACGCAGTAATATGACATCTTTCTGCAGCATGTCGTACAACAAGCCCGAAACACAGTCTTCATTTTCAGTTTTCAACTTATCAGTCAAAACACACCCGTTCCCATTTGCAAATGGCTTAGTTACTCCATTACCATTTTGGCTCTCCTTCCCATGAGAAGGCTCCCTATCATTATTTTCTCTCTCTGGAGCTACCTTTTCGCCATTAGTCAGTGCCCTATCACCGTTGAATGAGGTCGGAAATTTTTTCACGTGATTTGGACTACTTATCCGGGGTGACCCTGAAATTATCGTTTTCATGGACAGAAATCCATTTGAAGGTGGTGTGGAGAAATTTCCCGATCCTCCTTGTGACTGTCTACGTGATCTCCCGTTACTCATGCTTCTTCCTTGTGACGAAGCACGGTTAGTGCCATTGGGATACCCTTTGACCCTTTCCTCCAAAACTTTAAAGCGTAATTGGAATTTTTCCTATTAGTGAAATGACGAGTGTTTTAGCATCTGCTTTTTAATAAATGACTGGCAGCAGAAAAGACTACAAATCATGAGCATTGTCACCTTCATTTGTGCTTCCGCCTTGGCTGCACGCTCTGCAATTGCCAGCTTATCCTTCAGTTGTTGCATTTCTCCCTGTTACATAAATTGTGATACAAGAACATTACATTATGAATAAGATACTCCCTCGCTCAATACTAGATAAATTTCTCCCTTTTTTTATTTCTGGAACATTTGAAATATATTGTCAAATATATAACCTTACTCCAAAATTAATTATGTAATTATAAAAGCTAGAGGAAAAAAAAGCTCCTTCGTTATTTATTTACAAATCAGCTCCTTCGTGACAGATTTTTTTTNTATGATTTTTTTTACGTGTTTGGCATCACCTAATAGAGATGAAAGAATGAAAGGATATCAAATTTAGAATAAATTATGCTGATTTTTGAGATCTTAATTAGTGCTAAATCTTAGGGATTTTGACTAATTATTCTCAAATGCTATTAATTTTTACCTCTTAAATTTTTTATTACCATTGTAGATTCGATATAATTTAGTATATAAGAGAGGTTGTCAATATGATGAGTACGAAGAGATTTACTTTGTAATAGTATTGGCTATTGGGCAAGTTATTCTTGTTGCATAGAGATTTAATTCATGTTGGAGAAGTTTAGAACTTCTTGTTTATCCTTATTATAATTTCTTCAATAAAAACTCCTTTCGCAATTCTTTACTCCTAACATCACCACATTAATTGACCATATAACTTTTCTGGAAATTTCACAATCAAATTCATTGCGAGAACCTGATAGAATTTCCTTTCCTCAAGCCACTGCTTTACTGGCATAACTTTGTCGCTGGCATCTTTCCAATCATTTGCCACGACGACAGCCACACGATTTGCCGATATCTTAGCACGAGCCAACTCACGGTCTAGAATTCTTTTCTCTTCCTGCTCACACTTCAGAAATTAGCAACTTCTCAAGAAACACGATTGTCAACTCTATAATGTGTTGCACAGAACTTCTGTTGAAATAATAAACGAAGTCTCGAATTTAAGGCGCTTACATTTATTTCTTGAACTTTTCTTTGGTATTCACGAACAGCGTTTGCTGCAGCACCTCCAGCCAAAACAGCCTCCTCGAGCTCCCTAACTGTTTGCGCTAGCTTCTCAACTTCCGAAACCTTTTGTCTATGCATTTTGTCCAATATTTTATTCTCCTCCTGACATGATACCGAAAATTTTATCAGAATTCTCCACATGAACCTGATTCACATTATCAGATAGGCACAAACTTTTTGAAAAGACCAAACCTGGCATATCTCGATCTGTTTTCCCAGCTCTTGGTTTTTGTTCTGCAAATCATCAATCATTGATGCTTTTGCTAGAGCCATCTGAACCGTGCGTTCGGCTTCCAAGAGAGCGGCCTCTTTCGATTTAGTGAGCCGATCGAGTGCTTTATTATCCTCCTGTAGCTTTGCCACCTAATGAAGAACAACATCCATGTACGATCAGATAACATCTATATCAATTCAAAATAATAATTGATGAAAATTTTAAAGTGATAAAATTGTTTCCATACCTCAGTCCGCGTTAGTTTCAGCTCGGCCTCCAGAGGCGTGATGATGGCCTCGATTGGGGGCATCTCGTCATCTTTCTGGGCACTATGCACCCTTCTAAGTGTGGCCTCAGCAGCAAATTGTGCAGCCAAGGCTGCCTTTTTCTCCTCATGTATTTTCTTAATTTCAAGATTCTGAGATTCACATGTGAGGATGGAGTATTAAAATATTATAGAATTCATAATTTATGTAACCTTTCAAGTTCAAGAATGTAGATAATGCACACACACACACACACACACACACACAGAAACCGTCAGAGGGCGGGGTCCGCATGCACACACACACAGAGAGAGTGAGAGTACAAAGAATTGAGATAAACCGAAACATACCTTGCTTTCAAGTTGAGATTCTGTCGCTTTCAACTTCTCGTCTACTTTCTTCAACTCATCAGTAAGCTAGCAGAATCAAAATGATTAAGAGTAATATAATCTCTTTGACAAGGAGATAATTTTTAAGTGCTTATAAACAAGCATCTCCATCAGAACATAGATAATGTAATAAATAGCAAAGTATCAGTCAGAAAGAAGAAATGGTGTTTTGAATGAGTTGCGTAACATAATCATTTATTAGCAAATGAATTTCAGAAGATAACTGGCTAACCTCAATGGTTTATCTTCATAAGTATTTCCCCAAATTATGTTGGCACACCCAACAAAGTTATGAAAATTCTAGTTCTCTAAGCATAATATAAGTTTGAAAATTATTTTGCAGCACCCTCACTGTAACTTATAGTCTTAATACAGAATTTGTCAATATGAGGACAAGAAAACATCGGAGTTATTAGCATACCTCTTCAACGGCCTTCTGTTTCAGGCGTTCTGAGTACTTCAATGCTTTTATTTCTGCATGTGCCCCTCCCAGTTCTCTATCCTTCTCTGCGCATTGGAAATAGTATTTAGTAAGAACACCAAAACACGCTTGCACTTGTTATTTTACCTTACAGCAAGTATATTCAAGCTAAAATCAGGTTCTTCTAACTTTGATAAAAAGAAAAGGACAGCTTGGCCTCATGTGCTTCAAGACATAACCATTGGATAATTAAGACAAGTGTCGAACCCAAATGAATTTACTTCAATTGTTCATACATCAATTGACTGTAGGATTGCAAATTGCTTTTGGGCAACTGCCAGATACAGTTGGCAAGCTTTAGCCAATCCAATGACCCCCCACCAACCATGAACTGCATAGACTTTCACGAAAAAGGACTGCACTCTAAGGTAGTGAGCCCCTGGGCTTATTTTCTTGAATGATATTATTTGAGCATCCAGTGACATTCAGTAAAATTTGCAACTTCCACTTCAAATACTTTACTATTTCATTAACTGCCACACACATTCAAAAGATGCCACAGTAGTTTAAAGGCACGTGGCATTTGAGAAACGACAGCCTCAGAGCACGACATCCATTTCATGAATGTGTTACACCATGTTCGATAGTTTTCCATTTTTTCCTGATTAAATCCGCAACTCATTAATGACTCACCATGTTTTCGTTTAAAAAGACTGGAACTAAGTGGAGTGGAAACAATATATCTTGATGAACTATAAAGGTTAAACCATGCATTTGGAGATATGTGAAATTAATACAAGGAGACATTAAAAAATGTGGTGAGCAGCATCCTTAAAAATAGGAAATTATGTCTTTTAAGATAGACCATGAAGCATAATGGAGTGGGGCCTCCATAATTGGCTTTCACTCTCACACATCCATGACCATAACCCACAGACCACAACCACGTGCTGCCCAATATTTATTTTACTTCCTTTTCCCTGTCTTTCGGAATAAGTAACAACATTTACAATCTTTCCAAAACAATAAAATCTTGCTTCTAAGGCCAATAATCTGCATATTATCGGTCTGAATATTCCCCATTCTACATCTCCAAATCTCCATGTTCCTGGAACTAAAATTGCTCAATGCCTGGTACCATGGGACATCTTAATTTTAGAAGTTGAAAACAAAACAAAACAAACACACGAAAAGTGATCTTTACAAATTATAATAAGAACTCAACACATTAATCCCCTGCACACAAAATCTTCTTCTTTTTCTGCATAAATAGAGGAAAAAAATAGAGGGAAAAACAAACAGAATCGCAAAATTCCACAGCTAACAGAAGTATAGAACACCAACAACTGAAATCAAATAAAAATAATCTGCAGGAAACAATTACAATTCAACAACTATCCCTCACACACACACACAGAGAGACCCATACCTCGAACCTCGTTCTCGAGTCGAGTCAGCTCGACGCGTACGGGATCGGACCCATGCATCAGCGTGATGATGTCATCCATTTCCGAGCCGGTACGGGATATGGCCGCCGCGGAAGGCCGCCTCTTAGCCTTGTACGAAAGGGGTGACGTCAGCTTCTGCGGCTCCAAATCCCCATTACCGTAACTCCCCATGTAATCGCAGCAAGCCACCCACAGACAAAGACACAGACACCAAAGGTTTTAGCCGTTAAATTAATCGGAACCCTCCAAATTCGGGGCAGCGATGTGACGGATGATTGCTTCCGATTTGCGCTTGCGCCGGCGAATACGTACAAGAAATCGATTGTATAATGGTGTGCGCGTGACAAATGGTGTGTGTATAGGAAGAGAGAGAAAGCGAGTGGCACAGGGCACAGTCAGTATGTGTTGTGATCTGCTGTAGAGAGAATAAAATGGCTTTAATTGCATTTGCAGGGTCTTATATAGAACCGTTGAAAAAGAAAAAATGAAATGAAAAACTTATTAATATGTTTGTTGGGTGATTTTTTTGTCCCTTTTAAATAAACTAGTAAAGTGCACGTGCGATGCACGTGATGACGAATGTTTTTTACCTATTAAATTTAGTAAGATAAATTAATTAATTTATTACACATATGATTGCAGGAACAAAATAAAATGTAGAATAAATAAACTTTTAATGCATTTTTTTAAATACTAAAATGATGTCGTAACATAAAAAGATTTAAATATCATATTACAACTCCAACAAATATATATGAAAAATGAGTTCCTAATAAAAAACAATAAATGACTAAATAAAGACATAATGTATACTGTAGATGCATGAGTTCTTTTATTTATTTATGTTAGATTCAAGAGTCATTTTCTTTCATTTTGATTTCGATGTTCTTATAAGAAACATTCATACTCGTTGAATTTTAATACATCAATAGTATTGCAAAATTCTTCTTAATTAATTTGACAAAACGTCTGTTTTATTCAACACTTAGAAATACGTTAGTCAAACATATAGTCAAACTTCATAATTGTATGATCATTATAAGGTATTTCTACTAACAGTTCATAAGTATCTTTGTGTAATAAACAATTGTAGCATTAAATTTCTTGATATTTGTGTCATTAAAATTCTTGATATTTCTTTTAATCACTGTATAAACTACTACATTTCTCTATCCCCCTCCCCCATCTCTCTCTCTCTCTCTCTCTCTTTCTCTCCA
This sequence comes from Striga asiatica, assembly GCA_008636005.1. NCBI lineage: Eukaryota > Viridiplantae > Streptophyta > Magnoliopsida > Lamiales > Orobanchaceae > Striga > Striga asiatica. The sequence continues at coordinate 909,414 of BKCP01009403.1, read as the reverse complement.
CATAGGCAAATTGGTACTTACCTCATGAGGTGGGAATGAATTTCATCTCTAACTAAAATTTAATTTTCCAATTCATATACTTATCTGAAGATGTATTAAATTATTTTTTTAGAAATCATCACACATTATATGAAAATATATACTCTAAATAATTGCGCGTATGATCGAGCACAATACATAGTTATGATTGTAAATATTCCTATCAAAGAGTGACAACTTATTCAACATTCAAAAATATTATGATTAGAATCAAACATTCTCTTTTCAGTGTTATTTATTTGGAAGAGAAATACTTTCCATATTCTTTCGGATTCGCAATATTTATGTGTCTAATAACATTTAATGCATTTATTGTCCAACTTTTTGTACCATAACTATTGCTTAAAAAAATCAAGATAAAGATCCGTTATTGATTCTTCAATAATAACAAAACAAAACAAAACAAAACAATGAGACAATATGAGAAGCATATTATTTGTCAAAATATTTCAGATGTGAAGAATTTGAATTATACTATATTATGATACTCTTAGCCATCTGTTAACTTTGTTATTATGAAGTCATTATTAAAGTTTGTGGTCTATCTTATTATAATATCGAATCATTATTTATGAGAATCAATTTCTTATAGAGAACATATACTTAAATGATAACAACAAAAAAGTAGTAATTTTAAAAGATTTTTGTTTCTTGATATTAGTATTCATACTTTTCTAAAAAAAATAGATTTTTGTTTCTTGATATTAGTGTTCATAATTTTCTAAAAAAATTCAGAATTTTTCTTTTCCTCATTGCATTACTATTATTTAACTTGTTTTTTTTATTTTATTCACAAATAATATTTTATTTGTTGAAATAATTAGAGAACATTTATATGCAATGTACTTTTTTTACTTGTTTGATATTAATAATATACTTGATGAAAATGTAGTTTTATATTGTTTATAAGATTAAAAAGTTTTGAATTTTTTTCCATGTTCTAATAAAATATTAAGTAACTAATTCATGTTTATATTCACAAAAAATACATTTTACAACCATTATAGTGTCCCCTTTCAAGCAATATTTGAATAACAGTTTAACATACAACCCATTTATTTTTTTCTCTTAATTCACATATTTAATATTGGTAATTTTTGTACATTTACATCTAGTTGCACTTTTTTTAGTATAAATTTTTCAAATCTATATCAGAAAAATGTACCACAAGTTGATCTAATGTCATTTTATAATTAATAATATTGATTTAACAGGAATCTATAATTATTTTACAAGATTATTTTAGGTCTATTTATTATTTTAAATTGCTATTGATAAATATATATATACGTTATTTTATATCGATAGAAATAATTATATTATTTTTATTTTATTTCCAAAACATTGGTAAAATCAAATATCATGGGAAAGAAATGATGTGATATATTACATATAAAAGGGTACAAAAAAAAATTAAGTATTTCAAATTTAAAAATAATGGTAAAGATTAACTAATTTTTTAACTAAAAAATTATGACTAACATACCGATTTCTAAGACAAAAAATAAATATATTTTTTATAAATGTGCATCTCAAATATATTTTACATTTATCCTTCGCTAGCTCCAATTGATATAGGATATTTATTAATTTTATTATTTTTTTTACTTTTTGGTGGAATGTGAGTTATAAGCTTTCTTGTTGTGTAGTTTTACCTTTTTATTACGTACAACATCATTCTTACATCTTGTTTAGTATTAATATTACCTTTTCAGTAGAACATCATTCTGACCTCTTCTTTAATTATTATAATACTAATAAAATATTTAATGACTTTTCAACTTAGATGTATCTTTTTTTTTAAATTACTAATTATCATAAATTAAATACGTTATATTTTGTATCACTATCAACAATTTTCAAAACAATTAACTGAACACAATATTATATATAGTGCAAAAAAATATTTTAGTTTGATTTGGAGTCATACTTTTACTACAAGAAAATGATGAAATTCCAATGAAAACATATTACAGCGGAATTTCAACAACAGTTCAAACGAATATTTCAACGTTACTATTCTCGTTTAAATTTTACAATGAAAAATTTTAACAAAAATATTTTGTTGCAATCATGTGCAGATCCATGTTTGTCCAATAGTCCCGAAACAGGCCTCATCCCAAAACAAGTAGCATAAGATATCTAACAAACATTATGGGAAGAATTTTTATAATTTTAGTTTTGTCCTCTATTTAGAAAATAAAATTAAAAGAATAAAGATAAATAATGAATTAATTTACAGTTCAACCAATTATAATTAATATCATCTCATAGCGTTATTAAAGTTATAACATCAAAGCGGTATTCCAACTAAAGAAAATATGATATTTATCAAAGTTTACAATTTTAAGCTCTATTTCTCTCTTTTCTTTTTATTCTTGATGATATCTCATTATCTCTCTTTTGCGACATAATTTTTATCTAATTTTAAAAAATATATTTTATGCCTTTTAAGTGTATGTAGAATTCTAGTTATATATTCATAATTTATACATTCATCTATTATATTGTCGAGTCAACTATACTACAACATAAAATATTTGTTCATAAATTTTTTTTGAAAAATGTATTATTTTTTGGTGATTTTTTTATGTCGAATTGAGAAAAAATATCCTATTTTTAAATATTATTGAAGTTATTGTGATTGTATTGATGTGTTAAAAAAAATAATACATATGAGAAAGTTGACAAATTATGAAAATTATACTTTATTAATTGTAATGACATTATGTTATTTTGATGCTATACTTTTTGTATTAATTAAATAGTGCTCTTAACATGAAATTATTTGGATTCGCCATTGCAGCTATTTTTTTAATGGAACTTTCATTGTTTTTCCCAATTTCAGTGACAATTTTTTTAATGCTTGAAATATGGCCGGAAAAAAAAATCCAACATAAATTCACACAAAAATAAATATTAGTAATTGAGATATTAAATCCACAAAAATTTCAATGTAATTTAATTTAATCCCCATTGGAATAGCCCGTGAATCTTTTCAATAGAAGCTATACAAATGAAATATCTGTTGGTATTTTCTGCGGAATACCTTACTGTTGGATTTTTCATTATAATATGAAACTTTTGAATTCTTTCATAATCATTAAAATTTTTATGTAGTAATTTTTTTATTTATTAATTGTGTTTATAATTTTTCTTTTAAAAATATATTAAAACATCTACTTTTTAGTCCATATAATTTTCTTACAAGTCACTCGTTATTTTATGCGTAGATTACCTATTAATTTTTCAATTGAATTACTTTCCCTACATATTAATGGAAAGAAGTATTGTTTTATATATGCAATATGATATTTATATATTATATTAAAAAAGCTAATAACAAATAAAAAATTATTTAAAATTACAATAATTAATTTATTTTTTAAAAAAAATTAAAAGCTATAACCTAGATGTATTAAAGTACAAATAACTATTATCAATAACCTAAAACTTACACCTATAACTAATAAGCACAAAAAATTAACAATCGTTTAACAATTAAGCTCATTTAAATTGATATGTGCAAGTTTAAAAGTTTTATATTTATATTTATTAATTATAAAATTTTTATTTATTACTTTTTGCATATGTATTAGTAAGTATTACAACTTAATTATATTTTTAATATTATGTATCACATTTAATATTTTCTTACTTTATATTGCTATTTCATATATATATATATAACTTTCAAATTTGTTAAAAAAAATGCATAAAATTAAGTATATAACTTTTTTTGGTCATATGTCTTATTATATCCATTATAGTTGTACATCTTTATATTATATTATGTATAATTACAATTTTCTCATTAATATTATTATCAAATATTAAACAAAAGATATTTTGTACATTTTTTTTAATAAAGTTGCTTTATTGTAATAATACATATTAATTGATAGGTGAGTAATGGTACTATATCGATATAAATTCTTGGTAAAAATTAATTAATTTCAACGTATAAAGGCATATCATAATTCTCTATATATTTTTAATTAATGATGGATAAAAGTACAAATAACTATTGTCTATCATATAAAACTTACACTTAGAATTAATAAGAGGAAAAAATTAACAAGCGTTTAATAACACCTGAATTGCGTTAAGAAATTGAATCCACCAAAAGCCCATATTAGCTCTCTTAATTCCTCTAGTAGTGACTCAACTCGTTTACATCGATATTTATTAACTATAACATTTGTTACTTTTTAATATTTATTAATAAGTGTTACAACTTAAACGGATTTTTAATACTATTTATCAAATTTAATACTTTTTTCCTTTATATTGTTATTTATATGTTTATATATATGTGTGTGTATATATATATATATAACTTTTATATTTGTTAAAAAAGTGCATAAAATTAAATATAGAACCTTTTGGGTCATATGTCTTATTATATATCAATTAATTATACGTAGTTCTATTTTATTATATATAATTACAGTTTTCTCATTCATTACATGAAAATAAATAGACTGGATTTTTAGTATTATACATTTTCATACAATTAAGCAAAGAAATTGGGTTGATTAGAAGTTTAGATTGCAAAACAATCATTCAACAATTAATCTCTCATACTATTACAAAAATTATTAATCCTCATACTATTACAAAAATTATTACTTGTTATAGGTTATTTTGAAAGAAAAAAAAATATTTTTATACTTTATGGTCCTTATGAGGACAACATAATGGGTTTCAATTTTTTTACTTATAGTTATTAATAATAAATGACTAATGGTGACATATGATATAATTATTGGTAAAAAAATAATTAATTTTCAGGCATATCATGATTCTTTAGATATCTTAATTAATTCATAGATAATTGTATGATCAAAATAAAATCATGCTGCTCAACTAATATCCCATTCGACATGAAAAAAATTGGATCGGGTTTTAGTATTATATAATTCATAAAATTATTCTAATCTTATTTACGTAAAGAAATTGAGTAGATTAGAAGTTTAGGTTGCAAAATAATTATTCAAAAATTTATCTCTCATATTATTATACAATTTATTCTTTTTTTATACTAATATCCCATTCGACATGAAAAAAATTGGATCGGGTTTTAGTTTAAAATAATTTCATAAAATTATTCTAATCTTATCTATATATATATAATAAGAATTAACATTTACCATAAATAGTAGTAAGAAAAGTCAAACCACATTCATTATATACTATTTTCAGTAATTTCTTTATTTTACATTTTAATTTTAATTCATTATCAAAAATTGGATGGTTCCTAAATTAATGGGTTTTAGATGCTTTCAAAAATTATAAAATTATTTAAAATCGAATGGTTCCTAAATTAATATTTACAAACTTTTCAAAGTTGTAATCTTTATGACATCTTTTCTTTTTGACCTTTTAATAATAAAATCATTTTAAATATATATATTCTAATCCAAAAATTCAATCATGTTAATATATATATATATATATATATATATATATATATTGAACACTAAAAATATTCTTTAAATTGCATACCCAATCAATTAATCTTGATTTTTTTTTAAATTACTATGTTTATTTTTTATTAATATGCATAAAATAAAAATAAATAATTCATCTATAGATATATAATTTACAATCTTAATATACTATTATTTGGTGTAGACATATGAATCATAAAATTTTTTATTTCATAAATTAAATATTATATCTAAAGAAAATAAGGAAATTACTTTGGATCAATCGGGTGATTGAATTAGGGTACTGCGCACGTTGATTGAATTACTTTTAGGTGATATTTAAAATAGTCAAAAAACTTTGAAACAACTTAGTTGGTCCCAGGTAACTAAGTTATGTATCAGTTTGACCAGACCAAATCGATTATTGAACCTAAATATAAATTTTAATATTGAAAATACTTTATTACGTGAATGTGATGTAGTCCAAACTTTAAATAATAATATTAACAATACTTTTATGACAACATGATTAATGATTTATGAATATTTATATATCATTTTATTATTATTTATGTGAACAAAATAATTATTTTATTATATTTTTTATAAATGTACGGTAAATATAAGGTTTTCAAAACCGGACCGTCATCGAAACGATCAAGTTATTTTATTAAATCATTTGTGGCTGTTCAAATTTTAATGCATAATACTTATATATATATATATATATATATATATATATAGTACTTTTTTTAATTAATTTAAATAAAAAGTGTTACTTAAATATCTAAACAATTTATAAATTCAAATGTTTAAATTAATTGATAAACAATTTATAAATCTCTATTTTATTTAAATATGTAATTTTATTTAAAATTATTTTTAATGTAACAAAATTTGTTTAGAAAATCGTATCGATCATACCAATCCAACAGACTGGTGTTGAAAGATTCGATAGCAAATATTTTATTCAAGTTCACTAGACTGGTTATAAACCGGTTCTCGGTCCATCCGGTCAGACTGTGTCCAACCCGGTTTAATTTAAAAATAATGGATAAATCATGATTAATGTTATTTATTTATTCAATTTATAATACAATCAAAATATTGTTTTCTCGTGCATCGCACGGGCCACGCACTAGTTTTACGTAAAGAAATTGAGTAGATTAGAAGTTTAGGTTGCAAAATAATTATTCAAAAATTTATCTCTCATATTATTATACAATTTATTCTTTTTTTTATACGTTATTTTGAAAAAACATATTTTTATAGTTTGTGGTCGTTATGAGGACAAACAACATCGATTGTAAATATTTTACTTATGGTTATTAATAAACTTGTAAAATTAAATAAATATTGTTGAAACAGTTATCTTACTTGATAGGATACTTACTGTTAAATAAACCCTTAAATTTTATTTTGAAAATCATAAAAGTATTTAAGAATCTTGAATAATATCAATAAATAAAATATTTTATATATAAAATTTTGAATTATAATCGTTTATAGATCGGTCAACTTGAAAATCAATTAATCAAATGAAATAATAATAATAATTAAAGTGTCATGAACATTTTTTATTAATAATTGAATGAAAAATTCATATATTGTAAGTGTTAATAATTAAAAAATTACGCAACTTGATTTTAATCACCTAATGGTCACATGAAGATTCGTTAACTCTATTTTATTTAATTAAATATTAGTGATTAACTAAAAATATAAGATTTTGAAGAGTATTAGTGTATTATTAATTTGTCATTAAAAATAAGTCAAAGTAAGAGTTTTTTTAGGTAGTTCATTTATTAATTAAAATATTAAATAAGATGGGTATTATTGTATTACTAATTTGCTATTAAAAATATGTCAAGGTAAGGGTTTTTTAGGCAGATCATTATTTTTACAAAATCACTCGTCCTTTTATAATAGTATAGATAGATAGATATAGATAGATAGATAGATAGATAGATAGATAGATAGATATAGATATAGATAGATAGATAGATAGATAAAANACAAACTTCATTATCATGAACCCAAACCAATAACATGCATAAAAACAGCACTCCACGATTTTTTCACCGCAATAATAGCAATTGATTTCACCCAATCCATCTAATAATTACCCATAATTCCCCTTTCTTGACCAATTTACCGAATCACATTATATACAAGTAAAGTTTTTCTTTTAAGTAAACACTGGTTTTTAGTCTTTAATCAACCAGACTTTTTAACAAAAGCAAAAATAATAAGTCAATTCTCAAAAATGACAAATTGCCAATACGACATACAACGGCAATATTAACGCTCGCAGGCCACCATTGATGTGATCCAATCTTCAAACTTTGGCTTCAATTAACCGTTGCCACTTTCATAGGCCGAAAAGTATAGTGACACTTTTGCTTTACAATATTAGTAGTGCCAAAATCAATATGCTAGTTAAAAAAAAAGGAAAAAAAAAAATAAAATTGTCTCCTTTAACATTCTTAATTTATATACAGGTAACCAGATTTGGGGTTGTTTTCTTATGTTTGCTTGTTACAAAGAGGGGTATGAAATTTCAGTTTTGAAGAGAAGATAGTAACTTTTGCTATGAATACAAGTTGTTGAAGAATTTGGAAGCAGTAAAAGAATGATACTACCTTTTAGAGGTTAAGATGTAATTGAATAGTTGCAGGTGAAAAATGTAACGCAAAGGTATATATTTAGAAATAATTGGCATTTTAATTAATTAGTAGAGCATCTTATAAAAAAAATGCATACTTATCGTATGAAATATATTTATCGTATGAAGTGTTATATATTTTTTATTTTTTATTTTTAAAATGACATTTGAATATAAAAGTATGCATATTTGTTGGAAGAGTATGGCTCAAATTCTTCACGCGGAGACTTACTCAAATTTTCCATAAAAAAATTATAAAAATTGGTAAAATCCAACCCTATCACTAAGGGCACTATACTTTTTTGATCATAGGAACACACACACTCATGTGTGAGAATCAATTTTTTTTTGTTTCCAATACATATAATTTCCTAAATGATTAAGATTAGAGTTGTTTTCAAAGGGGAAGGATAGTCTATAACAAGGTATAAAACAATATTTATTTACTATTGATGTATTTAGCTTGTAATAAATTACATCCTAAGTTTAATCCATTTTTTTAATTAAACCCTTGATGTAATCCAATTCCATTGAACCTAACTACTAAATTAGGTGTGAAATAACTTATTTCATTTCCACAAGTTAATATAGAGTTGTGGGCTTTCTTAAGTTAACTGAATCCAGCATGTAACTGCATGGATAATATGACGATAATAAGTGTGTATCAAAACACAATTATTGTAAAAAAAAAAAATGATAATTTGCTAATGACTATTAATTACACCCACTCAAATGCTAATCACTCATCCTTAACCACAAATTAATGTCGACTAATTTACGCACTTTTTAACTGCATGTGATTGATGTCTAACAAAAAAAATCGATTAAAAAGAAAAGAAGAGAAAGAAAGAGAGAGAAGCGGAGAGAGAAAGCAAGGGGCAAGCGCAAATGCAAGAAAACATTCGAGGGTGCACATGCAATGTCCTAAGGACACAAGTAAAAGCGTGATTCCTAATCTCTTTCAATGGGGTCCTTTCAAATCCTTTTATTTCACAAAGGCCCACCATCACCCACTTATCCTATCCCATAAGCACACCGAATCACCCACACTAAACCCTACGGAAAATCTGAAGAGTCGATCCTACTCGTGGACTCTGCCATCAAGGGGTTTTAATTGTCCAATTATACACATCCATGATGATGTATGTCAATCAAACGGTAAAAAAAGAGTCGATCCTACCCGTGGACTCTGCCATCAAGGGGGTTTTAATCGTACGATTATACACATCCATGTCGATCAAACGGTTAAAGAAGAATGCCCACGTAGGTAAGATGAAATTTTTCCCGAGATCCACAATTCCACAAAGAGGATCATGATTTTCATAGGTTAATTTTACTATTTGAAGGAAAATCACAAGAGTCGATCCTACCCCATGACTCTCCCATCAAGGGTTTTAACCGTCTGATAGTACACATTCCATGCTAATGTGTGTTGATCAAACGGTTCAAAACAGTGGTCACAACGGTATGATGAAATTTACCCATAAAATCTACAATTACACAAAGAGGATCATGATTTTCACAGGTTAATTTTACTATTTGAACAAAAATCACAAGAGTCGATCCTACATATGTGGACTCTGCCATCAAGGAATTTTAATAGTCCGATACGGTCCAATCATACACATTCCATGCTAATGTGTTTCGATCAAACGATTAAAAACAGTGCCCACGTTGGTAGAATGAAATTTACCAAGGAATCCACAGTTCCATAAAGAGAATCACGATTTTCACAAGTTAATTTTACTATCTGAAAGAAAATCAAAACAGTTGATCCTACCCATGGACATTGTCCTCAAGGGGTTTTAACCGTCTGATCATACACAATCCGTGCTGATTTATGTCGATCAAATGGTTAAAATCAGCGTTGGAGGTGGGTAAGGATGAAATTTAGCCAGAAAATCGATAATTACACAAAGAGCATCATGCTTTTCACTGGGTATTAGTATTATTTGAATGAAAATCACGATGACGTCTTATATTTCAAGAACACGAACAAAAATTACTACGAAATGTCGTATTTGTAGAATACAACATAAAATGATATGAAATTTGTTGAAAAGGAAGATCATAATGGCCTCCATGCAATTGTAGGTTTTTAGTGTGGTTAGTTTTTTATTTGAAAAGTATGAATATGATGCCAAAACTTAACCCACTCAACCAACCTGATAGCATAACTTTCTTGAAAACATAAAGATCCAAAGCGTTATATAAAACAATAACAAGGACAAGCAAAGAGGTTTCTCATGAGATTCAAGTTTATACGATTAAATTTATGCTAGCAGCCAGCAGGTATAGACCGAATGCACCTATATCGATCACAATATGGATGAAATTCATTACTGTGCAGCAAACACTTAAACCGAGTGACGATCGGCAAAATAATCCAGCAAGATATACTAAATTTAGATATCAAAGCTCCAAACAAGGTTGATTCTGTTAGATGCTTTAAATAAAGCATAATCAAGTGCAAGTTACCTGCATGTTACAGATGACAAATGTGTACAACCAATTTTGAAGAACATGGGGTGAATTGACTACTATTTTTGTAAGATGTAATCAACACAAAAGCACTATAGATAAAGCTTAGATTGCAATTGTAAGTGCATGTTCCAGAGTAGGACCAGATACAAAACCAATCAAATAAATTGACATGAAATTCCCACAAGTAATAGAAAATAGAAATTCCCACAACAATAATAGAAAGTACAAGTTCCCATTAGATTTTTCTATATTAATTTCAGAAATTCTATGGTGCCCATATGGTGCCATAATCTCACGATCCAACGCCTAATATCCATTGTAGAATTGATAGAATGGAACGCCTAATTAATCAGACTGGCAGACTCAACTGGAAAAGGTTTCCCCACCACTTAAAACAAAAGATCTATATTTGCCCAAAATAAATAAATAAATAATTAAAAAATTAAATACTTAATGTCCTGTTTTCTCCACAACCCAAACTAATTTGAAACAAAATCCTTTAGACATATTATCCTAACTAATGGTACACAAAATAAGGCCCATAGTCCACTTTATTGTTGCATAATGCCAATCCCACCCACCCAACCCCGCCTGTAATACAAATCGGGACCTTTGACGACAGTGACCCGACTTAGAGGAAGCCATCAAACGAAGAGGAGACAAATTCACAAAGCGAAGTTCAATGACAAAAATGAGATATCACATAAAATCCAAAAAAAATTGCAACTATAATAGATAGTACAATATACCAACTAAAGTTCAGTGGTTGAAGCCAAGAATTGAAGATTTATCTTTGCAGATCGTGAGCAGTTGAGCCCTACAATGTATGGCTTCAATGATGAAGCTACTTAAGAACATTAAAAAAAAAATCTCCACAATACCATAACAATAAAAGCTTTCATAATCATATATGGATCAGAACGGAAAGTTTTCACCATCAGAAACACAGTAGCTAAATTATTTCACAGGATACAATCAAGCATCTTAATGAAAGGCTATATAATTTGCATTACTGTATACTCCTAGGACATATAACACAAAAACATTTACAACTATCCCTACATCATCAGATGCATCATGAGCTTATAATAATAATCGTAAACTAAGCCCAATTTATTATTCAAAAATTACGATATACCCTTGATTTTATGATTATGCTAAACCTTTGGAAGAGGCAGCTTCACGTTCCAGGTGCCAACGTTCTCTCTGTGTACCAGTATCAGCACAAGAAAACAAAGAGAAAGAGAGAAAAAAGACATTAAAAATGGAAATAAATTTTGTACCACTGACGTTGATTTACAAATTAATACCACCACAAAGATTGTTTCTAATGTTGCACAAGCAGGAATTGCGCAATGCCACAGCAAAAAAATATGAAATTGGATTCAAGTAAATAACACTTTTATGCTGATATAGAAGTAGATGTGCAATAGAGTGAGTGCTCGTCACAAACTAATAAAACTTACATCAGGCTGATATAGAAGATGTGCAATAGAGCCATCAAAAACTAATAGAACTTTCATCAATCAGTCAGATATAAAATCAAAATTTCTACATAGTTATATACAGAAATGCCAGAAAAAATAATTAGCAAAATGTACTGTGGACTAGCAGAGCAGAAGGTAGATTATAGCCAAAGATAGGAATCAGTGCAAATAAAAGGAGTTTAAAATTCATACAAATTTACTCCAAATGAAATGATTATTACCCCTTATCAAGAATTTAACAGCAACGGAGAAAGCATAACAACTGTGAGAAACATACTCTCATAACCCAGTATGGAAGGAAGCAAACAAAATCATAGACACTAGACAGGGCCAATTGTTGACACCAGAACAACATTCACTCCAGTGAAGAGCAAAAGTGCAGTCATAGGTCGGGTTTTGTGTGGCATTTTCCCTATGCACATGAAATTTTATAGTGTGAAGAAAAGGTGATCACAGGTAGTTAAATTTCAGCTTTAAGGGAGCACAAACCATTAGTACATCTTAAAATTGAAAAATAAATAAATAGAATTGTAACTACAAAAACTTCCAGAAAGCCCTGAAAACTAAAGCTAAACCCGGATGCCAGAAAATCTTTAAGATGATTCTCCCTAAGACACCAATGCCTCTACTTGTATTTATTTCACTTGAATGATAATTGCATATGCCGAATCCTGCTTCATACAACTTCTCATATTTTGATAATTTCCAGATTTCTTGAAAATAGGCGTTCATCGAACAACAAATTTAACGGCATGAAATAAGACCAACAAAAATGCATGTATAATCACCAATTCTTGTATGAGGCAGTCTAACTATTAGGTGGGTCGAGCCGTCATTTCTTTTTAGAAAAAGTGTATACTTACAAACTTCCATTCCATTGTTTATGTTGTTTTCTAGAGTATGACATTTCAATTTGAAAGTGTGGATATCCGTTGAAAAAGTATGATTGCATAACCGTTATGCCTGCCTAACAACATACATAACTGAGCAACAACAGAAAGCATATTAATGCTGAAAACTTGCTTATTGTTATATGAGCTTATGAAGCAGCTATTGCCCCATACTAAAGGTGATTACACATTGAAAAAACTTAAAATCACCAATACTTACACATATGAAGCAAAGCGACAAAAACGAAAAAGAAGGAAAATGGCGAATAAAATCTTCAGTCGCAATAACAGTCAGTGCTACATTCATCAACTGTTCCAAAAAAAATCAGGGAACACGATAATACTTTCTGCTTAATTAGAGAGCAATACATATATATAGAAGCATGAATTAGAAACTTTGCTGTTAATAAATAGAATATAGCTCACAAAACTAGCAGTTGGAAAAGGAGGATTACCTCAGGAGGACGGCTCGCTGGCGGCGAAGAGTTGTGGACGAGGTTCGGAGCTCAGTGAAGCTTTTTTTTTCTCCCATATTTTCAGGCTATTTCTAAATTGAACCTTTATGGGCTCGTTATTGGGCTTTACTAAAGCTACAACGTTTTGGATATGTTTCACAGTTGTATTCTTCATTGAGCCACAAGACGTCTATATATATATATGTGTACAATTTGATTCCCAATGTTTTAGGCTAGCATGGTAAGCTATTTTTTTATGTTAGTAGTAAATATATTGAAAAATTACTCGGTCCATAGATAAATTTCTTTTTATAGTTGCACAGTCACTAATTTTTCACTAATTTCTTTTTATGGTTTACTTTTATCATTAATTTCTAAATTGTATTGTTTTTTATCACTCGTTTTTAAATGATTTGTTTATACTTTTGTTTGGGAAGATAGCATATTTGTAAAAGTTTTACATTTAAAAGATATGTAATTTGATCATCTGTGACTCAGTAGTATTAAAAAAAAATAAAAAAATCTC